>DVQP01002152.1:0-13222 GCA_018231745.1 Danaus eresimus
ATGTAGCAAATTTTTTAGGTACCTTTGCCCAAACTTACAAAATTACTCTGATCTGGGAGAGTCACCTACTATTGAATAAATAATGGTAAAAAAATGATTAAAATCGAGATATAACGAACAACAAAATGATTTACAAAGATCGTGCCAGGGATTTCTATCGTGCGATAATAATTCGTTTGCACGACATTTCAATCGTGTATACGTGTAATCGTGTATATATGAACAATGTTTCCAAATTATAAATAAATTCATAATGATCTCATTCCTTTCATATATTGATATTAAATTTAACTGGGTATTGAAACTTAAAATTTACAGTATCAATTTCCATATAACATACCCGATGGTAAATATATATATATAATAACACCTTATGCATATATATGCATAAGGTGTTAGCACATTTTTCTTTTCAATAAATCCTTGACTTAAGTTCCTGGTGCGAGTTTTCATATCATTGTAAGATTTAAAATTTTACTTCTCTGGGCTGTAAATATCAAAAGCACTGAAGTTTGCAATATATGTGAGAAAATATTTCATCGATTGGCTTGTAGATAATCTGTGTTTTGACAGTTTGAAGTTGCAAAGGTTATGTTTTGATAAAGGTTTGATTACTTGTATATTTTTGGAGCCACTGATAATATTTAAATTTTATGATTTCATACTTTCATCCACTACTGCTTAAAATGATTATTTTTTTATTTAAAAATAATAATAGCAAACTATATTTTATGTATGAAATCAAAATCACATGTTTTATATTAAAAAAGAAAACAGAAAATTAAAAAGAATTTGTAATTAAAAAATTAAAATTGATTTCAAAAATGTTGTGAGTATTATATAATTAAAATAGATAGTTTGACGTATAATAAGATCTATAAATATATGTGAAACATTTCCAAGCATCTATAGTTTTATTTAGAAAAGTATAAAGTTACTGAAAACAGTCTTTCTAATCAATTAGTTTTCAAATATCCGACTCTGGAACGATTTACTACACTCTATATAAGTAGAGAGTTAGAAAATTTATATAATTTATTTAGAGATTTAGATAATTTATCTGTATAATTTTTAATCTAAGCCCATTCCTCTGTTTGGGCTATTTTTATGTTAGGTTGTTACTATGAACGTTAAGAATTACTCTAAGCCATTTAGCAAGTTTTTCAAATGGAAAGCCAAATTATGCTTTGAACAAGGATATAAAACACGAATACCAAGGTTTTGCTATCCCCAACGTTTTGAAGGAGGAACTTTCTTTTGCCTATCTTAGATTTAAGACGTAATAAGCCAATTCGCGTGTCCACAAAAAATCTCTTCAGTTTCATCAGCGTCGAAGATACTTTTACAGCTCCAAACTTGGGGTGAGCCATACAGAACACTGGGTCTATTTGCAATGACTGGATAGTGCTAGAAGTTATTGCACCCCTTGGTAGGTAAAAATTAATTTGTATATGGTGGACGCATTATCTAAGTAAGAGTCTATTCACTCTAATTTGAAGACACTCTAAATATTATTGAAAAGAAACAGATGCAAGTATATTATTCTAAGCTTTAATGTGCGCATGAGGATAAAGGAAGCGAATTGTTTTTCCCGGATGCGAGGAAGGTTTATGCCGAAAGCAGCCTTAAGGAACTCCTAGGTTGGACACCATGAAACCAGACAAACAATCAAACCAGTGACATATGACATAGGTAGCTTACCAATATGGCTATCCTTCCAAATCCTGTCGAATGCTTTACAGACGTCAACTAAAACTGGGAGAGCTTTACTGTAGTTCTCTAAATCTTATATAACAGAAGATACCAATTCAACGGCTTCGGCGAAAACAGTATTGTCAATTTTTGAGAAGTACTTCGTCTTCTGGTTACTCAATAAGGTGATGGTCAAACCGCAATTTTGGTGGAATAAAGAACGAAATTTTATGACAACATAGAATGGTGAACTTGAATACCGTTAGGAAAAAACCCGAGCATCGCAAGTCAAGACGGGGGAGTGCGAAAAAATAAAAGGATAGAATAAAAAGTAAGTTAAATGCCAGTTTCATTATTTTATGACGTTTTAGTTGTACTGAGATATACATTATAAGTATATTTGTGTAGTTTGCATCAAACCGTTAATCGCAGCCTGTACATATATAAATAATTTTCATAAAAAAAATAGAAGTTATTAGGAAGTTCAACTCCAATAACAATCGTTAAAATCAACCTTGAACTATATGATTACAAAAGGCGATATACATACTTACATTATAACATCGCATTGAAAAGAATCTAGCGCATATAAATTCAAATAATATGCTTATAATGTTAATATATATAGAAAATTGATAAACGGAATAATAACAAAATAATTTATAATTCATTTAAACATGTATTGTGGTACATTTGATAAATAAACAGAGCCTACATCAATGACATTTGTGTTCAATCATAAAATCATTGCCAATTATAAATTTAATCATTAACTTACACGTACATCAAACTTGATATAAGTTAATATAATATATATTTAATATTCATTTCAATATAAATTAAAATTTTGTGATCCAAATCTGCATACAGAAGCTCATAGTAAACTGATTTTAATAATGTTTAGTCAATTTATCTATTTCAATTATACCGCTGCAAAAATAACAGAAACTATTGTTATATAGGTGATTGCGACTACAGATATCATGGAACAAACGCACATACACACAGTAAATTCAATACATTCGATCCTTTGTGTCTATTGATAGTTTGTTCGGTACCAAATAACAGATTGTTATTTATGGCTCAAGATCCGCATTGCGTCAGGGCCTTTTGTTTCGTGAAATCGCCGTAGATTTAAAAACAAACACAACACGAAGAAGATTAAAGAGGATTGTTAATAGAAAAAAATATTGAATTTTCATATTTATATATATTCATATACTTTATACCGTGTAGATTGGGAAAAAATTATGTAGAGAGCTATTAAAATAAATAGATTATGATTGATATTTCATAGATAAGTGAATTTTGCTTTTATTGTTTATCATTCTTTCACTTTTCAAGTATTAAAGTTGTCTCTGTAAAATGTAGAGTATATATTTGGAAAAAGATCTGGTATCGCTCATAAAAAAAAACTCATAACATGTCCCTGTATAAACATACCTAAATGATAACATTTACATAACCTTGAAGAATATTAAAATACTGTTAATAGTTCCTTGTTTATATTTTAAATCAATTTGAACCAATGAACCGAGGTTAATAGAAAATAAATTTAGATATTGTAGGGCATTAACCTGCAATTGATTGTACATGGCTTTGACATCATGAAGAATGAGAAAACGCGAAGAAATATTGATGTTCCACCATAAAAAATATATTTCAGGAAAATATCCAGTTTGGTGCTGTATGGAAATACCTGATTGATGATAGCTGGCCATTAGAGAAAGATAAAGTATATGAAACGCGGTGAGCCTATTAATAATGAGATTTTTATTAAGATTAAGATATATAAGTGTAGTCTTATATAATCATCGTGAAAGCACTGAAATATATTTGATTCCAAACTAAGAAAGTAAAAAAGTGTTTCGATATCATAAGGATATTTTAATAAGAAACGGCTATTAATCAATAAATTTGCTAATTTCATAGCAGTCTCGGACTTGGTATATAAAGGCTGTCAAATTTACTGTTACCAACTAGTTTAGTAAGGAATTCAGTGGTTGGATGCAACGAATTTTGATATCTTGATGTCATGGTCTTTTAATAGACTTTCGCGAGGATTCATATAAATAAAACTAATATTTTCGAAATGACTACTCCTTGTTTTTATTATTTTAACTGCTGGCGTTTCGGTTATTTTGCAGCAACCGTGATTATGGGCAGACGAATAATAAATCCGAAACTATAAGATTTATTTAAATTGACTTTTAATTCGGTACCACTAAATTTGTATTATAGCTATAAAATTGTAAATGCAGAATGATATTTTTCCTTTTAACTTTTATTGATATACTGTTAGCGTAAAGTACACTTATCGTATAAACATAAAATTTTTCAGAGTCAGCTGGGAATTAAGCTATTCGAGTTGGTTATTGATATTAAAAGATATGTGAATATAAATAATATAGCAAATAATATAGCAAATACTATAGCAAATAATGTAGCAAATAATATAGCAAATAATACTTTGAGATTTATCTGAAGAATTAAGGAGATGCGAAGCTTAATATTCGAGTTATGTTTTAGTAGATTATTATTAGAGCAGTTTTGGGTAAAAAGGAAATGTGATATATTGCGCTCATCATACTCCCAATAACGGCGTTGGAGCCTGCTTTGTGATATGAATTAATATGGAAACTTTGATCAAAAGGTAAAGTTTTCCAATCGATGTCTCGCTATTGTATTTTCTAATTAATTGTTCACCGTGTGCCCCCACAAATAAAACATTGTTCTTTTGTGTGTAACTCCGAATGAATAGATGAGCTAACAGGTTAAAACAACCACTTTCTATCAATTTATAAAACAGGCTGATTCCAAGTTCCTATTGAAAGTGCTATCGAATTTAGACACTTATTTTAAAAGAAATTTAACATTTCAAATAGTATATTGTTTAGTATTTCCCAATTGATATTTAAAATTACTTGAACGATGGCATTTTGTTTCGAGAAATACTATCTTTTTCAGAAGAAATTACGTATAATTCATTAGTATTATAGCATGAATATATATTTATTTGTTAACTTACCACGGTATTCTCTGCTCTAATACCGCATTGCGTCACGATCTTTTGTTTCCGAAATTACCTTAATTTTAATTTCGCGGATGCTTTTAGGAAGTATGTTATAAAAGATTTATGAAGTAAACGGTCACAATATTCTGTTTCATACCTGTTTCCTGTTTTCTCTTAATATACGTAAGCCGTACATTATTTTTACTAAAAAATAATCCAAAATTCCTATTTTAAATTTAAAGACAATAATAAAAATATATTATGACACTATTTAAAGTAAAAATACTTAAATGTTGAACATGAATTCCCGATATAAAATATTGAGACAAGTTTCTGTTTATAATATTCACTTACTTTTGTTATAATGTTATCTTTAGTCTATTCAAATATGGTTTATTTTTATATCATTCGGAAGAATTATTTGAAGGCTGAAGGTTTTTGTTTCTTTTAAATGAAACTAACATTTTTCTGATAAACTACGAGTGATTTATTTTTTGTTGAAAAAACTACACACTCCCGACGTTTCGGCTGCTTTACAGCAACCGTGGTCACGGGCAGACAAGATGTGTGTCTGTCAGTTGGTCCTGTTATTTATCATCTACCGCCATTTATTTCTTTATTTTCTGACGTACGCCAGTTCACAAATCACGCGTAGTTAAGTATTAGTTTCATTTTAATGTATAAAACTTCCGAAAATCTTACATCTCATTTTCTACTACTTTGTTTTAAGTATTATTAATAAAGATCTTAGCAAAATTTACAAGTATTCTTTATGAGCATATAAAGAAATCGTTTTGGCAACAAATTTTATTATGAAGTTTAATTGAAAAGTGATAGCTGACGAGTATTTTAATTGTAAGTATTCCAAGACTTATCTCGACAGCTGTCAGTTCCCATTGGACTCTAATTTTACGCTAATATACCCAACTTTCAGAGAGTTTGTACAATTTTATTCATAATTTTCTTATTGTAACTCAAGTGTATGAAACCACGAATTTTTTAAGCGATATCTGAGTCGTATTCTCACTGGATTCATAAAAATAACAATAAAATTAGTTCGATTTGTTTAAAGCCAGATTTTGTTTTCAAATGACAAAACAAGATGATGAAGAGAACACTTGATGAGAACAGAGAACACTTGAAGAGATGAGAAGAAAACAATTGATGAACACTGAAATAGTGTACAAACAAATTGTCAGATATGCACTTCATCACAAAATTACTATAAAAGTTCTCATATATGAACATGACATTTTATTCTCGGATTCAATGGACTGTAAGACTCAGTTGTAACAAATATAATGGACTATAAAGTTATAAATTAATTTTAAAACTAACGTTTATGGCATACTTTTTGTCCTTGTTACCTTAACAGGCGTGTAGAATAGAAAGATAGGTGTAAAGACTGTGGAAATCCTTACACAGACGTAAGAAGTAATATTTAATTTTGTAAATAAAATAAGACTGTATTTTTTAAATGTCATATTGGTCTTATCCGGCTTAATTATTTTTTTATCTATTTCATATTAACATTAAAGTTAGACACTATTTAGTTAGGAATCAAAAAATCAGATAAAAAGTCGTCTGGTCGTGATCACGGTTGCTGCCAAGTAACCGAATCCTCGGGATTATGTAGTTTTTTAAAAAATAATTAAACTCTATGACAACACTGCACCACTTCACAGAAAAGAAGAAAAGATAAATAAGTCGAAAGCTTTTTGCCACACTCAAATCGATTTTGATATTAAGCAGGGGTTAATTTTGAGAATAAATTATTTTAGTGCCCCTATTTTTTCACGTGCTGAAAAAGCACTATAACTTATCCTAGCCAATTAAAATTACAAATCACCTGCACGTATCTACACAACGCTCCAATTTTTTTTGCGGAGTCTCTTAGCGGCCCCCTTGAGTTCTGTAGAACTCGCAACGAGACTTTTTCGTCCACATTAGGAAAGGCTAGTTTAGAGAAAGAATCCACTAGCCGTCCTTTCCTCTGAAGGACCGTCAATCTCAAAGGTAGGGGCAATCTGATAAAAACTTCCTCAGCCTACAGATACTACAGTCTACTCTGATACAGAGTACACCGAGCAGTAATTCAGTAATTCATATGAGATCAATATTGTATAAGTCACTCACTGATTATCTTATATTCATAGAACCTTACCTCATAAAAAATCTTATATTCATAGATAAATAATTCTTAAAATATATGAGTAGTTCTCTTTTGTCATACCTTTTATACTTCCATTAGTACTTCATGATAATTATAGTCCCACGATTTTTCTATGCAGGACCATCAAGAGTATGATAACATCTTTGAACTTTTACGATATCGCTGTGTCGAAGTAAATATCTCATTAAAATTACTTGCACTGCTTATTGGTACTTGGTCATAGTTTGAACTTTGTATTAAATCTATTATATTATTTATTAATTATATAATATTATTTCAGATATTATAAGTTTTTTCGCTATTTGCTGATATTCTTATTTTTAAATAATTAACTAACATTAAGCATTGGTTTTGAAAATAAAAAATATGTTTTATTTTCAAAATTATTATAATTTAAGTATATTTTGGGTAAGTAAGTGGTAATCATTTAAGTATATCTTGGGTGAAATCTACTGATCTGTTTCAAGAATGACACTCTTTAAAAATAGAAAACCGAACTAAAAAATAGAAAATAAATTTATTTTAAAAAAAGCGTGGGGTGCTTTTTAAGATATTATCGAAATGATAATCACTCTACTCAAATCCGTCAATAAAATGTTTATAACTATTCACATCATCCACCCCACGCTTTTTTTAAAATAAATTAATTTTTGATTTTTTAGTTTGGTTTATTTATAATAGCTTGTTTTTTTGACTATTGGTGAAAATTATATAACAAAATTCATATTTTGGAAATTGAAAAATAGAAAATATTTATCGAATTAGTGTATTTTCATCGGTGCTCAATAAATTTACAAAGGTTGAACGAAATCTGGCCGTTTAAAGTGGGTCAAAATCGCGTAAAAAAAGTCGGTTACAAACAAACATACAAACATACATGTAAAGCTAATAAAAAGCGCGTAAAAAAGCGACAATGTTAGTTGATTGTACTTTAAAATAATATATAACATGTTTTTAAATATAGGAGATATTTGTAGTTTACATTTTGTTACGTCTGTTTAGCACAAATCCTACAGGGTGTTCTAAAATGGACCGCAAGCAGTAAGATAAAATGCACCTGTTAATTTCCAAGCTAACAATGTTACATAACAATCACAAAATAGGAAATATTTGTAGTGTAACATTGTAGTGAAGAGCATAATGAAAAGGAGGAGCTTTTAGATTTACAGGAATTCGATAAAGTCTGGAACACGAAGACAAGGGTAGGAAAGCTAAATTAAAAAAAAAGCTCCCAAACTAGGTTGGATCCAGTCTTTAGGCTATTTTTTATCTTAATTGGTATCATAAAACCGTGTACTATAAAAATAATTTAAAGGATTTCAAGAGCTATTATTGTCTTAGTTTTAACGTCCTGAATTAATATTTCTTTTCGCTCTAGTTAAGGCTTTATTGAAGTCCAATTTGCCTAACCCATTCTCCAAATTACAGAACCAGGTCGGTAAATTGCGACAAAGCTCGGACCTCGGCTTTCATTGATTATACAGTTATCTACATAAAACATGTTGATTTTTATGGTTATTTTTTTAATTAACATTATATGTAATTGAAAAATAATAATTCATTTTTGTTTATCAGATTTAATAAATCAGAGTATCCTACAATGTCTTGCATATGACAAGAAAGAGAGACTTCGTAGGATGGTCATAGGATAATAACAGAAAAAAATAATTTTCTTGCCAATTTATACGGAATAAAAAAACTGAAACAAGCGGATCTGTGAGAAAATTGTTGAGTAAAATAAATAGCCTGGCCCTATAAAAAATGGTTTCTAAAAGACATCAAGGTCAAATTTGTTCTCGTGATTGATTAATACCGGCCATTAGACGGAGGTTGGAGAAAATGATATCAAACGACGTAATTCAAATAATGTGATATCAAATTTTTGTTATTAATAAATATACAGATAAAAATATATTAACAGTTATTAGTGTTTTATTAAAATGGTTTTTAAGTTGGTAACTTTTTTTGTATAAAATTAAAATTATGTTATAATATTCGCCATTTACTTACAAAGTTGTTTTCCTTTTAATTTTGTGTTAAATTTTTCATAGTTTGCATACTATATTCTATGTTCTATATAAAATGTTGGATATTTGTTAAATTATTAATTGAATTAAAATGCAAAGACACCAAACTAAAAGTTAATCGCCACGAGAAAGAATCGAATTTAAAAAATATAGAATACTGCGTTCAGTTGCTTTTCCAAATATCTGTCCAGCCAGTGTAGTAATTTAGTGTTAGAAACATATTTTTTAAGACCTCAATTAATATAAAATAGGTTTTATATGCAACGACAAAACTATTTTTCACGAGCCAATTCAAATAGAGTATGTGTGTATTTTTGAGCAGAACATCAGGTGTAAAACTGAAATCGTTTGCATCTCCTACAATTTGAGAGTACATGCAAAATTACCGATATATACATTCGGTCTGATTAAAGCGGCATTAAGCGAGTTTAGAAGCGCATATTGTGCACGCAAACGTTCCAAAACAATTGTGGCCCGGGAAAACGTTCTATCTTTTGAAAATAACTACGTTTTTAATTTCTCGTATAATATTAGTGAAATTATAAAAATTACATAGCATATACAGGTATAAGTACAGAATTCGTTAACTTAGATTTAGTTTCGCTTGGTTATTGTATTACAGCAGTAATGACTGTAGGACATACATACATGATGTGAAAGTCTGACAATAGACCCATTAATTTTGGTTGTCTTTCTAGCAAACTTCCCTATTCGTCTTGAATCTTGAATTCATCTTGAGGTTCATTCATCGAAACAGAACACTATTTGTTTTTCAGTTAATCAGAAGTCTACGTACAGCTTCCCCAGATCATTGAGGAGGTCAGGGTTGTGAACGTAATGGCAAAATTATTGTATTTGTACTGAATGAATGTTGAAAAAATAGTGACTGGAAGTCTCAATTTGTAATTTATTTGAAATTACTACGAGTATAATTTTTACTAACAATAAAAAAAGCGTGTCTGTATATAAAAGAATAATAGTATTCTTGTATTGCAAGTTAGTTTTCGTGGGAAGAATTAATGTCATTAACTCAAAGAGTCCGAAGTAAACATATCTGTCATTATTAGGACATATTTGATTGAAGTTTTGCTTAAATAGTGAGTTGATTTCTTTTAGGAACGTGTCATTTACTTCATAAATATATTCTTGTATATACCATTAGAATCAGGTAAACCGTCTGCTCGTGTGCCTTTTTTGTTAAAAAAAATCTATCACCTGATAGCTTAGGCTACCGCCGAGTGAGTTAGTTATTAACTGGGTATTTGAGACATTAAAATATCAGTCAGAGATAAATTATCTTTAAAAGTTGATCAAACTTGATGTTCTGAAGTAGCGTATTAAATTACTGTACTATATTGAGTGAGATTAAGTAATATATAGAGAAAATCGGCGCCATCTGTGCCTTGCATATACATAGCAAGGATATATACAATACATAGCAAGCAACATATATATGTAGTATAATCCCTAGAATTATTTTATGACACATTATAATTACTAATAAATGTATGTATTTGTTGATAATGACGGGATGAAATTGTTGGATCCTGATACTAAATTAAATTATATAGTAAAAATAAAAACAGCTTTTAATTATATTAAAACCAAAATATTTGTTATTGATTAAAATACTAAACCGATATTAATTTTGTGAATCCAAAGTTTGGTTATCAACTCGTTTTTGAAAGCTTCAAATATAGGTTTCAGACATTTTGTAGAATATTACTTGAATAAAGGCGAAACATTAAGAATCAACACTGGAACCGTACCCCGAAATCTCTCACACATAGACACACAAGCACACATTAAAACGTTTATATACGTATTTGACTAAATTCAAGCACTTTCTAGTAATAAAATGATAAAACAAGGTATTCCACCTTGCTTGTCTTATCATTTTATATAACTCTAAGTTGCCGTCATAAACTTGTGAGCTGTGACAAGGATATTTCATTACATAGTTTTATTAAATCTCGGGTTCTCGGAACGTTACGTATTAGATAACTTTGAGGTTTACATTGTACAGTTACAAATTTAGGGAATTAAAGTTAATTGAAGCTTAGCAGATTATATATATTCTTATGGAATTATTTGTTTATAATTGTTGATATTTTCTTTATGATAAATTAAAAAAAAACAAACACTTATATCGTAAAGTAACTGACTGCTTTGGCAATAAAATTGTATACACTCTCTCTATTGCCTTTCAATTTAGAAATTACATTCTGATAATGCTACGTTAGCTGCATTGAGATAAGATTAAAACTTATTGCTCTAAAACTTTGTAACACTATTAAAAAACTACTTACTATATTTTTGTCGTAGCTTATTGTGTTATATACACAATATTACTTATAGGTTATCAAAAATATAGATGGATCCTATCAGTTCATCGTGTTAGTGTAAGTTGGTCTTACTGATACGTAGTAAATTCTGAGACTATTGACTAGGTGCCAAAACTTTTATAACACATACAAATACGCCTTGACATTTGTGGGCCGATTTTTTTTTGGAATATATTAAAAATATTTTAGGAATATTTAAAACCTTTATATTTATATAGAAAGTTAGATTTTATATTTAACATTTTAATCAACCTTTCCAATAAGGTACACTAATAATCACTTTAAACTAGCCGATAATTTATTTCATATCGTGTACACATGCCAAAATAAAGTGTCATCGTAAGTGTTAAATCGTGATAGCCCTGCACATTATTTCTATATCATGAGATCTAAGATTTTTATTCATTTAAATGAAACCAATATTTTTCGGATAAACTACGCTTGATTTATTTTTTGTAGAAATAACTACATTATCCAGACGTTTCGGTTACTTTACAGCAACGTGGTCACGGGCCCGTGAGATTTAAATTTTATTTCAATATCTTTGATACTCTACCGTCAACATATTTCTGTAAGCTTTCGATCATGATGAATGTATTTTAAAACGCCTTTCTTTCAACTATCCCGAGCTCTATGACAGATTTAACCTGAAATATTCATACAAGGACACAAAAATAAATTTAAAAATTAAATTAAGATTTTAAAAATAAAGCTTTACATGGATGTATTTTGATTACATAAAATATATAAATATATGAGGAACAAACGAAACTATTTTTTTTATATAAAATATAAACAATTTTATCGAAGTATCCCAGTCTTTTCTATTGCTATAAATCAAAACATATTAAATAAAAAAACCTTAATCAAGCGAAACGCCCAATCATTTAGCAAAACCACAAATGGTGACGAACGCAATATTCGCTTCTAAACCAGCTTAATGACGCTTCAATTAGATACACTATATTTATCACACCATTTTGCGTGTAGTATGTATAGGTGAGGTAATTGTACGGATTGACTACTATTTTGCATCTGGTTTTGTTTACATAAATAACACCCATATATCCATGTTTGCATACATGACGTATGAGAACACTACACATGGAAAAGATGGTAACAATAACATTTATACAATTATGATAAATACAGACTTCATATAACAAACAAACAAGGTGAAGTCATAGCTTTAGTGGTAATTTTATGGTGTAGCATTTTAGCATGCACTACGAGAGTAATCAGTAGACGAAGCAAAAATTTCTATTCCATTATTTTGCTATAGCATAATTCCAGCTTATTTGTGATAACGGCTAAATAAAAAAAATACTAATTAAGCATGCATTTCAAATTAATCGAAAAAAAACTCTCAATTGCAAAATTGCATTTAAAACGAATCTCGTGAACAAGAGTTGCATTAAGGACCTGATCAAATGCAGGACGGATGAAATTTATTATTCTTTCATCTATTTAAATGACTAGATCGTTAAATGTTATAGTTAAATCCAAGCACGCAGATGTCGTCTCTTGAATAGTTAATCAGGTTACATACGAGTCCATTCAGAATGCAAATATGTTTCAATTGACCGAATTAATTGTACATTTCCCGGCAATTAGGAATATAAAATAAATTTAATATGTTATGAGTCTAATTAAGAGATGTATCTATTTAACCGATGCAAATAATTGTGAAATATTTGTGTATTTTTGTTGTATCAAGCATAGTCATATATATATATATTACAACATTAATGTTACACACCAAATGCTAATTCTGAGTCATCGATGGGAATGGAAAAGAGTTTTGCTTATATTGAATCACAATTCAACTGCTGACAAGGTTCTGAAGGTGGTAGAGTCTAGCTGTGGTCACTACAGCTCAAACATGGTCTGACCCGACCGGATAGTGCTATCTTCTCACAGAAGAGCGGCGTTAAATAATCTTTAACTACTGCATTTCGTCCGATGAATGAGA
>DVQP01002153.1:0-13221 GCA_018231745.1 Danaus eresimus
AACGATCTTTACCAGCCTCGACATTGACTTTTGTATGACGGGCTTTGGTATATCATGCTACAAATTTTATAATATCCTGATGTCATTGTTATGATCATAAAGACATGGGAATCTTTATTTTATATTAAATTTCTTAGGAAATTATTTACTATTAAAATTATTCTCTTACAGACCTGAATATTGTATTCCGCAATCATTAAGTGTTTTATTTTCAACTTCACGAATATACGTAGCTTACAAGGCCTTGGTTTGCCAAGGTTTGGTTGCTTATTCCTTTCATGTGCACTAAATATTCTTTTCGGAATATAAAGTATATAAAGTTTTCTTAAATGTTTATATCTGCCCGTGATAACGGTTGCTGAAAAGTAACCGAAACGGAGGGTGTATGTAGTTTTTAAAAATAATAAAATTCGCGTAGTTGTAATCCAAACATATTAGTTTCATTTAAATTAATACTCCGAAAGTCTTTTATTAAATATTTTTTTCTTAAACCAGGTTGTGAAAGGTTGTGAAACGATTTTTATTCAATCGAGAATCTTTTTCGAAAATACAGCCATATACCGTCTCGTGCGGTTAAAGTTTACGCCAACCAGATGCTAGATGGATTCTTGTTTGATTGACATTCGCCGTCGCTCGGAAGCCCAAATTTCACTCTGGATACTCGCTTAACATACCTATGCATGGAAATGCTGAACAATCATAACACGTCTCTTACAGCAGAATCACTCTAAACACAATCTCGTGACCTAAATACATTCACTCACGTTCCGTACTATAAGATTGTGAATTTAATTCATCTGTGTACACCGTAATCTATAACAACGACTTGGCTTGATCACCCTGTATATTAACTTTAATTTTTTTATTATATTCCGGCTAACCCGACGTTTTGACCTTAAATAACTCATAACATCGAAACATCATGTGCTCCTCTTAACTAAAATATGTGATTTGTTAAACATCTGCTCTATATTTGTAATAATATTGTTTTCCGTACAAATCCGGAATCCTTTGTTCGTGTATAAATCAATATACTGGCATGACAAACATCCGATTAGAAATTCATATGAGAGACAGGGTCTTGAGACTGTTGTGGGGTGTCGATTATATAATATATAATCACGATATACTTAATAACTCATATGTGTACAAACAATAGAAAATTCCTTTGTTTTTATAACTATATATAACCATTGAAACTCACCAAGAGCAATAATCAACAATGTTTCAGATGAAATACCGCAATTAACATTCACTTGATACATCCGATGTATTTGGATGTGTTTATTTATTCGTGGATTCGAATCCAAAAATCGTATTTTTCTATCGTTCGCGAAAATCCCCACATTTGTATCGAGTGGCCAAATAAAGAAGAAAGTAAGTTGGTTCGAAGCGGACCGAGTTCGCGACTAATTAACCCGATCGGGGTGGCGTCGACCCCCGGCGGGCGGGGGTTGACCTGACGTAAAAAAATCGCCTCCAATGACACGTCACGACAGCTTTTAAGAATTTCGCATGCCGAGAGAGCTATTATCTATCGCGTATATTTTTGTACGCCTCGCACATGTGGATCGTATTCATTTTTCTTCGAATTTTTTGTTTCAAAGCATGTGAAGAATTTTTCTCCGATGGCTGGGATTTTATTATCCGTTGTTTCAGCCTCGTCCCGTTCGCTTTGTTCTCGATATGAATGTTCAGATCATGTGTATAATTTTCTATGGATATTTTATTGACATCTAACAATCGTATATTGTCTTAATATATTCTTGTGCTGTGAGATTGATGATTATCGCATTTTAAGACATAGATTTCATAATTAATTTCTACACGTGGTGTTAATTTTCCTTAGGTCTTCAAGCGTATATGTTTTTATCACATTCAAATGGAAAATCAAATGCCCGCATCTGGTCCGTTAACATAGTTTATCGTTTGGAACAATGGTTTAATAAATTTTTTTGGCAAATAACTAGCTTTTGTATCTATAATATGTTGGAAGGTAGAGTCTGTGAGTATACTCTCTGAGCGCAACCACCTCTAAATAAAATGCTTTTCCTTTTAAAAGATTACCTGACGCCGTCTAAATGGGATCCACTGTACTCGCAGCTGCAGCTCGCTAATGATGAGGGGAATCTTATCTCATTTGAACATTTTTGGGGGAAAACAATAACGAGCGGGTGTATTAATAAAAATTTTATACGGATAATGTTTTCAACAATATTCGAGAGGACTTCAAGTTGTTTATTCTTTAATTGTTTTGTTCGTGTTTCTCTTCGCATAACGAAAGAAGACTTATTTTTAGTATAAATACATATACGATTTATTTCTTATAGACGGATTTGATTTTCGTTTCTTTGAACATTGAATTGTAACACATAACTGCATGTTTATTATAATATATTTATTTTGCATCTGATTGTGATTAATCATTTCAAATTCATTTACTTGACACATGTATTTTTTTACCAAATGACGTAATTACAAATCCAATATGGCGAACTGGCTGTGATGTTTATTTTATTATTTTAATGTAATTTAATAAAAATTAAAGGTAGCTACATAAACTGTATCACAATTAGTATATTGGAAGTTTTCTAGAATCAAGAGGTTATTTTTGATTTTCTTTTTATTTTTACTAATATAATCGTATCCTAGATATATATGTTAAAAATACACTTAAATTTGATTTTACCAATGATATACATTGACGAACAAGTTAATACTTAATAGGAAATTACGAACCTAATGTATTTGAACGGAACATTATATTTTTTCATTTCACATTAACGCTTGTGTTCAAATTGTCGTAACCTGTGTCAATGAATCATATTGTTAATATAACGAGTGGCCGCCCAGTGGTCGAAATTCGACCATAAATGAAAAAAAAGTAACAATTTGACTGCAGAGTATGTATGCGTGTACGATTAGGTACTCGCGTGAAATGCATCGTAGTGTGTGCAATGTTTTATTTATTGATTTAATGTACTTTATAAGCATTATTATTAAAATATATTAGCGTTGTACACTTCTTCTACACATAAACGAACCAATAAGTGTACCAAATTTTATGGTCCTGCGTCCGCGTATTTTTCTTAAAAAGGGGTTCAAAGTTTTTTCGAATCTGGTTTAAAAAATCCGATGTAGACGAGATGTGAGACACTCGCGTCTCGTCCGCCCGCGATCACGGTTGCTGTAAAGTAACCGAAACGTCGGGATAATGTAGTTTTAAAGTAATAAAAAATCGCGTAGTAAATCCGAAAATATATTAGTTTTAATTAAATTATAACAGATAATTACTTTCCTCGAACCAAACTGAAAGTAGTTTTATAAATATCAAGGTTATAATAACGTCTTTTCTCAAGGGTATGCGAGATTCAAAACCAGACATCTCAAGTAACAGAATATCTGGTAGGGAGTTGCGGTCGGCGGTGACAGTACCGGAAGCTCGCGGTGCCCACGCGCATCGTGGGGGAGAAGGCTGAGGGGGCAGGGGACGGGCGGTCACGCACGTTTGCGAGATTGCATCGCAGCGGTCGGGGAATGTCACGATAGGACGGACAGAACGTCTTAGTTATTTGGAACATTGAAAATATGTTAATAATGACAAAAAGTTGATAGGTTGAAATTATTCAGCTTCAGATTTATTTTTTGTCTGTTTATTGAACCTCTTTGCTTGTTATTCTTTCGCCCTATATAACAAATATCTTGGCGGATGCGAGGTGCGCGCGCGCAGCTGGGACGCACGTCGCCTCCGTTGAGACCGCCCTCATTGCGATTCGTTACACATCTGCTTAGAGAAATGCGATTTTTCTTCTATTCTACAGTTTATTGACTGCATTAATGAAGGAATTAGTTGTGGCTATTAAAATTCTTAGTGCCATTTCTGATTAATTAGGAAACCATTTAAAATATAAGTATTGTCTAAGCACATTTAATAAATGCTAGATTATAGACGCCTACGCTTTTTTATGAAGTGGTGATATCTACAAAATATGATAAAACATATATAAATATAGGTTTTAACATGTTTCATTCTATAACTTTACTCGAATGCTTTTATTTAATAATTATATGTCAGTTTTCACGGTTACCAGCTTAATGGGGATTACAATGCACAAACAAACAGTCTAACATCCGTTATTATAATAATAAGAGCAACAGTAGAGCTCGGAGGTTCTTCTCGGCAGTGTATTTGGTTAGATTTAGCTCTGAAAAACTAAATTTTCATTTTAGTATAAAATGTAACTCTGAACAGATCTTTAAAATACTACATATAATTTTTATCCAACGAATATAGTTTTTTTTAATATAACAATAAAATATAATAAAAATAAATATTCAAAAAAATTACTTCCTTACAGTAAATTTATACTAAATTAAGTCCCAAAATAACAACTACTTTAACCGAGAAACAATAAGATTATTTCGCTTTAAATAACCTTACGAAGTTTAAAATTTAAAAAAAGCAAAGTTCAAAAGTGTCAGAGCGAAGAAAGTTGGTACTTAGAATAGCGAAGAAAAATTCACTGCTTATAATATAGCGTAATGACGTAACCTGTTGCTATATATTAGGGACTTCGTTTGAGAAAAGTTACACGGGAATTATGACAGTTATACTTGAAACGAGATTAGTGACTTTAACTGTTTTGTTTCATTATGTCGGAATAACTAATCGCGGATTTTATAATACTTAATTTATACATGTATATATTTATTACCTTATATATATTTATTAACGTTTGACAATAATTTGAAACAGACTGTATTTTTGGCGTCCTTAATGCCGTGTAAACTAAATTAGGGCTGCACGCACGTCAATCGATATCGCGTGATCATCGTGAATAATGGTGGGAGTCCGTGGCCCCCCGACAGCGCGGGCTGGGGGACCGGCGATTAGACGTTCGAGAGGAAAAAAAAACGCCCGTGTGCAGACGGCTTAATGTTATTTAATGCGTTATATGTAGATCCAACAGGGTTTTATCTGAGAATAAAATGACTATTTCACTCGATGACTTAAATATATATATATTTTTTAATGTATTGAATACTTTACATGTAATAAATGTCTCATGTATATTATTGTTATACTTGTCATACTTTAGAAGCGTTACATTTGTCTTATGGTTTAAATAATCTCACACAACTGGGTTATTCTGTGTAAGTATATTTGTACCTTGTATCTAATAGGTATTTCACCTTTTTAGGGTAACTATTGGGGGCGTCAAAAACTTTTAAACCGTTTAAAATATTTATCGCGTTTTGATTGTTCACGGCGGCAAGGAATTAACATAATTCTCCGTTAAGGGGTTTTTGTTTACGACTCATTTGTAACGATTATAATGCTGTTAGGATTTATTAACTCCTTCTTTAGTTCATCTGTTAGAACTACATTTTGTGTTCCGTTAGTCATATATAGCTGAGTATTAAGTGATAATCGATTAATATGTCTCAAAAAATAAACTTCAAGTATATTATTTTATATCGATACAAAAGCCGAGAGAGGACAAGGTAACTCATCAATAAAGGTCTACACGAAATTCCATCTCAAATATCTTGGACGCTCCCTATTCGTATGTATATACACGCAAAATCCCTCTAAAGGTACGCCGCGGTCTCTAGACATGTGCGGGACATAAATTTGGCGAACGTTACGTAGATACGGCCGGTCGCTATGTGCCTAGTACATAAGGAGCTATGTACAAGCAACACGGGCGTCACTTATCCGCGCGGAGGATGCGGTGGCCGTCCGATCGCCCCCCACGACCCCCCGGGGGCCCCCAACACCCCCGGGCCCCCTCCTGGCCCCCACTCGCGATTCATTAAGTCGGGCGCGGCCGACGCGGCGGACGCGTCGCGGAGTCTCCGTGAATTCAAATTAGAGGCAGCTCGGACGTCGTGTGCTAGAGCTTGGATGAAACTTAATGTATCGATTGAAATTATTAATTAATTATCATTATTATTCTACATCATGTCATAACTTAAGTCGGTTTGAGATCTTTACTGTCGGAAAGTAATATAAATGATTATATCTTTAATTTATAGAAATTTGTATTTAACACATTACACGTATGTGAAAGAAAGTTTTATAAGTTCAATATCTTACTAAATTTCATAGATATGTTCTATGTAATATATTTTTACATTTTCAACAATAATTTAAATGAATTGATCGATACATAGCATCGACATGCGTCTATCCCTAGAGCCCCTTTGTCTCGGCAAGACAGCCGCGCTCACGCGGGCGCCGGGTCCGGGGTCCGGGGTCCGGGGGTCCGGGGGCCCGGGAGGCCGCACGTGCCGGACGGAAGTCGCGCAGGGCTCGAGCCGCACCGCGCTAAATGATTCAAAACTCGCCCGGACCTGCAAGATTTATGCCCCTACCCGATCCCGCCTAGATTAAAGATGTCGCGCCTTTATTGAAATACGCTAAAATATTCCCGAAGGCGCTCGGCAGCCGCGGCGCCCGACCATTCATTCACATTCATCTCTCGTACTCATTTCATTCATTCTTTATTGTTTGTTTTTTCCCGTCTGTTTATTGTGAAATGTTCCTAGGACCGTCTTCAATGTTTTGTTCTTTTCAGTTTTATTGCAGATATTACAAATGTTAGAGTCGAAGGAGTGCTTGGATGGCGTCGAAGTTTGAGATTCACATTGAAATTAGCTTGAAAACGAACGTGAAAGAAAATTCTACAAGATAAATAAATTCTGTTCATATCTTCGAAGTTAATTTACTGAATGTGTGATTCCTACACTTTACTTGTCTGATATTGGATTTGATGTCTTTGTTCTGTTCAAAGCATTAAGTAGTTTTGAGAAAACTACTAACTGTCTTACATCTTAAAAGATAAGTTATTTAATACGCGAATTGATATTTAAATAGACAGATTCATATGGATTTAAAAATGTACGAAAGGTCTTATTGAAAGAATCTTTCTTATATTTTTATGTAATGTATGTATCTGTGGTACACAAAAACTTTGTATTATTCATAGTTACAAGTTATAATGCCACATCACATGCTATACAGCGAATTAAAAGTCCGCTGTTGACTGCGAGTTTGTGAAGCAAGTTGGCGACTCGGAGGCCAATATGCAAATGTGAACTTTCCCTCTTTGAGAGGACAGAGAACTGCACTTGGCCGATTTACGACCCACCCCGGACTTTTCAATTGGAACTCACGAACATATACGCGTCAGATTACTTAACTTAATGAAGGAGAACTTTATTTATTTTCTTGTTAACATCTTGCCGTCAGCTTTACGCGGTTTACGATATCATTTATATACAATACGTTGATAATTTTTAAGTCTGTAAAATTTTATTATGTGTACTAGAAATGATGTTGTGGTGGAGGGATTTCTAAGGATATATTGGTAAGTTGTTATGGCGGGGTATGTGACAGTTATCGGAAGTGTTATGTGATAGTAATTTTACTATGATTCTATTTCATTTCTGTCTTTGTTCTAGTTTATGTTTTGTATGTCAAAATGTGCACGAACACGCCAAAATAACGAGAGCTCCTTGTTGAAAGCAGACGCACGTGAATATAGGTCAATTGAGGTTTTCGAGCAATTTCAGGGCTAGTTAGTACATTTATAATATAGGTTAATTGTTAAGTTCGCTGTTGTTTAGAATGAATGAATTCAGAAAGAGTTTGCCTATCGGTATGTTAACATAGTTTGGACATATAATTTGAATTAGTGAAGCAATAATTAGCGAAATAATTGAACGTCCCCGGGTCAAGCTAGCACAGTTCATATCAGAGATTTGGTTTCTCGTTACAAGAGAGCCGGCGTTGTTGTAATTAACGAGATTGCAGCCGCCTGTGTACGGCAGAGAATTGTAGGCCCTCGGCTAAGATTCGTAGTGCAGTGGTCTCAAATAACCTGTGCTAAATACGGCGCTGGGTCGGATATCAAAGCAATCTGGCTGGTCGGAGCCGCAATTCGGGCTCCTTGCGCATATTGCATGCACGTACCAATGAAGTTTGCTTTGTAGGCGGTAATCTGCGGGGGTGTATCGGGGGATGGGGGCGTCGGGTTATGTACACACGAGCCTGAGGCGTCGAGGTAGGCAAATGGCCGAAGCGGGAGCGTAGGCCGAGATCTCCAGATATCGATCGTCGACAAACTCCTCGGACAACATCGCGACGCCCGGGGGTGGCGAGAGGCTGGCGACACCGAAACATATGATCACTACGAAACTGATGATAAAGCCTTTCCTAACGGCGAGCTTTGCTTTAACGTCTGACTTCCTGTCTTACAAATTATATGTATGTAAAAAAAAATAACAGAAAAAAATAAAATAAAAATGTCGATGTCGACGAAATGTTTATTAATATGAAGGCCCATCACTATGCCGTCGCGACCACGCGGCGACGGGTGGTGCAAATCATTCGCGCGAACTGCCGTTCTTGAAGAGACTCCCTCTCGGGCTTCGAGTGGAGACTTTTTATCTTTTCCTACGACTAGGTCGATGATTCGCGGTATTATGTTTTATTATTTTTAACCAACAATTGTATAAAACAGTTTTTTTTAATGTCCAGCCCTTGTACCTTTTTCGTTACGTCAACAAAATGTTTACGATAATAATTATTGTCATCTTAATTTACTCACTTCAAACATTTGTCTTATGTTATTTAATATGCACCTTCGATATTGATTTAAGTACTTATGTTATGAATACTTCTATTATAGAACAAAACGTACATATATCCTAATTAGGGGGTGAAATAAGTCGGTAGAATTTTTAGACAAAGAACACAAACGTATAATCCGAAACTATCGAGGGTCGATACCGAAAATGTCGCAGTGCATTCAATTAGAAGCTGAGCACGGACTCGCATGAGTGGCACCCGAACATGCCCCGCGGCTCCCCCACCCACCGAATCGATACGATAGCCGGGCTCTTATCGATATCATGCGAGCACATCCCTAGTTCGGCGTCTTGTTGGAAATTCGAATAACGCTTGGTCAAGCGCAACTCAAAGCTTGGAACGTGGCACGGCCTAATTTGTGCTTGCAATGCCGTGTCCGTAGTCTGAGCTTGCAACTGAATATTGTATACCTTACTGGCGTACGACTTTGTGTATTTAGTTACCTTTGAGCCGGAGATATTATATATAAGGAGTGCTGTACCCGCCTGTACAGTGTACATATACTTAAAATTAATTTAAATAACAACTAAATAAACATTAACATATAAAGCAACAAGTGTGCGAAATATGTTTTTCAATCTGTAACAACAAAATACTAAGTAACTTACTTATTATATCTAGATGAACAATCTACATGAGTAAAACGAATTTTTTTTATTATTAAAACGTTGCTATAATAGCTTTTCTTCAATCTAAAAAATAAATAATAATTAACTAAAAAAATATGGAACCTTTTTTAATATTCTTAATGAATTATCATGGAGAAATAAGAGCAACCGATTACGATGTTATTGCGAAGACAGATAAAAATGGATTTTCATTAGACATAGGGGCTTTTTCTTAAGTAATATCTAAAAATAGAAATGGTCTTCAGGACTTTTATAGGAAACAAATAACGATACCGAGCCCTATCAATATTAATTAATTCAGTGCCTATAATCTCTCCCTTACAGTTATAAAACCTTTTCCATAAGTTATTAGTGACGAGAACGCTGAAGAAATAAAAGGCACAGTGCTAACAGGTAATTTGACAAATTACTAGCATTACGAATTAAAAAAAACAGCCTAGAAAAGAACTCAAAATAAAAAAATTGCAAGCAAAACCTAAGAAAATTACTTATAGCAAACAAAAGTTCTCAATATATACCCGATATTATCATAATACTTTGTAAAACAGTAAAAATCTAAAGATAGTGTGTATTCTACGTAATCTGTATACAATTTTAACTCATTCAATATTTCACTTCAATGAAAAACTAGACGTCGGAAAAAATATATTAATAGAGAGAGTGTTGTAAAAGTTTTCAACTAAAAGCGAGAGTCGGAAAAGTTCGCGCCAACAGACATTGTTCTCAGGCAACTTATATTCATTTCATAATAATTATTTCAAGGTCAAAACTTTTAAACTTCGCCATATTTGAATGATCCGATCCAACCAAAGAGTTTTTACTAAATAGTCATTGATATACTAGATTCGAGTTTTGTTATATACAGTAAAATTATGATTGGTAATATAATTAAAATATTTTTTTACATGTTTTGAATAGTAATAAATAAATTAAATTCTTATTTTGAACAATTTATATTTATATTATATTGTAAATGCAATATTGATATAGTTATTTTAGTGGACAGCTAACAATACTTGTAGCGCCATCTCTTGTAGATTACATGAACTAAAAGCTAAACTGACCCCACTGAAATTAAAAGTGTGAAAAGCCATTAATTTGTAGGTTTTATATGTTCTCGCTTTACGTAGGTAAAATATTCAGAGCTCATTCAGAGGTCATTCAGTAGGTAAAATTTAGTTGTTATTTTATAATCTACTGATATTTTAATAAACAAGTAACAAGTATAGAGCGGTCTGTTTTTTATTTGTTTTACTTTTTCATTTTTTGAGCTGTTTATAGATAGATGAACATATGAATGTTTCTCATTATCTTAATTTTTAATTAAATAACACTGAAATAACACTCCTATTATATAAATTTAATGTGAAATAGTGAATAAAATATTATATAAATTTCATCACTGATACGATACGTTTTATTGTATTTCTCGTAGCCCGAACGGCTCATGTCTCCGTACACGGCCATAATCAGACGCAGCGGTAATCCCTTTGAGCTGGCTCACGTTCTGGTCTCCTGGCTGATAGGAGCCGGATATGACGCCTATGTGGTGGTGGGGAACGCGTCCCGTGACGTTTGCATGGCGATACGATATCGAACGGTGTGTCCAGAACTGCCTGATGAGACTGAGGTGAGGAGTATTTATTATAACTTACATTTATTGATTCACCCGTTGTTACCCATCGAATATGTTTGCATTCTCTAACTAATTACAAATCGTTTCCAGTTTTTCACTCCGAATGATGGTACCAACTTGTATCACTCGGACCGAATACTTATTTTAAATGGGTGTTTTATTTCTTTGTTAATGTCATTAAAATAAATGTATCTTTTTGCCATGTTTTATAAGATGATTAACAGTAAATGTTTAATTGTTTCCTAAAATAATTTGGTTTTTGTCAAGAGTTTACCTCAAGAGAAACAATTTTCTTTAGAATCACACTTTAGTTTACTGTTGTTCATCATATCAGTAATTCGTTATTCTTCCATACGTTTTCCATATAGGTAATCGAAGAACCACCTCCTCCTGAGGAAGAACCTCGGTACCGGTTGGTGCCGCTGCCGGACCTCACTTCAAAATATTGCAAGGAAATGGATCGTAAGGAAGAAGAGAGGATACAGGGCGAGCAGGCCAAGATAGAAAGAGAAAGATTGAGAAAAATTGCGGTAAAAATCACGAAATCTCGCGACCTATGCATATGCACATAAGCCATAACTGCTAATTCTTCGTCAGACCACTGTCAGAATGCTGAGACTTTTTGTACTTTGAGATTAAGGAGACCACGCATTTACCTTCTTCGACAATGGTATTTGCGACTAATAAAAATTACAGCATGGTCATTGAGACTTAAAAAAAAGAAAATTAACTTTAAACAACAAAAATATTCGTGTTTAAAAATTGTGACTCTATCACAATTATTAAAATGAAATACATATTGCAGGAGCTGGAAAAACCTCCGCCTGATGATATTCATAGCTGGCGGACTCACGCCTGGGTCCTCGTGCTTGGTGGCTTGCGAGGAGTCGAGGAACCCTTCTTTATAGAGCCTAGTGATGGAAACCGCTTCCCACTGGAGGCGGAACAGTACCAATACATTGACAGCGTTTATAATCACGAGAATTATTATGTTAGTATTGGATAGGACCTAAATACTTTGAATCCAAGAATTTAATGTAAGTGTGTGACTGTTTTGATAGAAAAACATTAAAGTAGCGATTATTTTTCCTTCCGTCACTGTGTTTATATTTAACGTAATCATTCTACACATAATTTGATAGAATGGTAACCTAATATGAAATATAAATTTTTACCCTATAAAGGTAAATCTGCAACCAAGCGATGAAGGTCTAGGTTCCTTAAACTATGATCTATCTGATCTCACGTGCTGGGAACATCTGCTGGCTGGTGAGCCTTATTACAGGAGGCAACTCGTCGGGATTGACTGTTCTGATAAAAGAACCGCCGTTGATACTGAGAAACACCTCGACGTGCCCACCAGTTGGGTCGAGAAGCTGGACATAACAGCTGATGGTGCGTTCCGTTCATTTACGTCTGTTTATTTACCGGAGCTTTCCTAATAATATTTGCGAGCAAAAATGGACAAGGCTATCTTAAAAGAAGAATTATTTTATTTAAATAAAAAAAAACAAAATACTTTTATTCAGTACGGTTAACTTCCTATAATAAAATAATTTGACACATGGTATGTCTATGATTTCCAGAGTACGAACAAAGATATCCCGGGAGCCACAAAGTGATACATTATAAGAAAGTTTTGTTAGAAAAGTTTTCGCCGTATTCACAGAAAGACGGCATCATCAAAAGAATAAAGATATTTGAAGACTACGCTCTAACTACACCACTTTTGACGTAAACAGATATTGGTCAAATAAAATTATTACGATTTTCGCTTGTTTTTAATGTATATATTATTATTTTTAGGTACGAATGGTACAAGAACAGGGCGGATAAAATGGACACAGTTAAAATAGATCACGTGAAGAAAGAGATCCGTGAACTTTTCTTGATAGGTAGAAAAGACCATCTGTTGAGTAAGTTTCGTCATATCTTCTCTGTGCCGTATCGTAAAACCAAAATTTTATTACGAAATAGTTCATGAATTATCGATACACAAAATTAATAAATTTATATCCTCGCTTACGATAGAATAAAATAAATATTGTCGTAAAATTGGAAAAAATTATATGTACATTTCAACATATATTTTAGAGTTGTGATGTACACATGAAAACAGAAGTGTCATGGGTCTATTGTAATTATCTTTCTTATTATCAATGACCTGAACAACATTCTTCACTAAACCCTTTACTTCCATCGAGTGTTCTTACAAAACATAGATAATTTTTGAAAAAAAAAAATTATGTCAATGTTAATTATGAACAAATTTAGTAAAATGTCAAGACAATATTTTTACT
>DVQP01002154.1:0-13217 GCA_018231745.1 Danaus eresimus
ACAAAGAAAATAATCAAAAGAGGCGAAGGATTAATATCCTTTGTAAGTATCACCATTGTTCAGCTTCATAGAAAAACTTTCTCTTCAATATAGAAAGTATTTAATTACAATTTTTTATTATAACATTGTCTGATGTTAATGAAATGTGAATCAATAAGTTTTAAAACTTTAATTTGTAGATTTATTTGTAGAAAATATATTTTTAATCCGTATATGAAGTGATAAACATAGGTTTTTGAGCAGCCATCTCTCTTATGGCTTGAGGTAGGCAGTTAATCGTAATTTTTTTGTTGTTATTTTGACAGATTCAACTTATATTGGTGTTTAGAAATCATAAATCTGATTACTGCTAAACTAACCCTCCACTTTAAATCGTAAGTTCACGACGCGAATGAATTTTGTTTACTATTTCAAACTTTTATAAAACTTGTTTAAAGTATTCATTCATTAAACGTAATAGAAAAAGTGAAATTTTTACGTTTTTACATCAAGTTGATTATAATGTTTTTGGGGAATACTTTTCTTCCACATTGTTATCATGATGATAAAATAAATGCCGAATATTTCACAGTAAAGCCGCAAAGGGTTATAATTCACAAGTAATATCTTTGGTTATCATATTATAACCAGAAAATACAACGAATATTTTAATAAAATTGATAAATTTAATATAATTAACTCAAATATTTACACATTTTAACTTCAATATCAATTTTAAGGGTTCATTTAAGTTCCTATTTTCAGATGGGGGTTTTGATATGTGAAATACCAAGAAAATATTTAATAGCTGTCCGAAACATCTAATATTTATATGTAAATATATGTCATGTATTATTTATATATATCTATATGTAACTCTCTGGTTCACTATAGTCAAATTAACTATTCTAGAAGCGTTCTCAACTGAAAGACAGATAATTAATTATACGGAAAGGAATATAATTACCACTCATCAGTATTGTTTTTCAGAAGTTGAAGTATCGCAATGTTTCTAAGATTGTTCTCTTTTTTTAAGTCGAGTATTTTGACATTAAATGCAATTTTTTCAGACCCATGCCTATACTTATAAACTGCATCACTTTCTCTTTAAAAAAGGCTGTATTCTGTTCCACCCTACGGCTGTGTTATTGCCTGCAAGTTGACAATAGACATTTAAATTTATTTATATTTTACCTAGTAAAGTGTCGCGAACTGTTGATGTAATATAAAAACAAAGAATTCTAGGCCGATCGTTTTGTAGCATTATACTAATATATTTAATTATCACATCATTACGTTTCTCTAACACGGTGCCCATCAATATTGTGTTCTAACTTCTGAATTTTCAGCAAATGTTTTTAAGATGCCACCATCCACATTAGAAATTTCCTGTTTTTTTTTTTCTTTAACATTAAATAAATGTTGCGCTAATTGGCTTTAGCCCATCTTCTTCCAAAAATTTCTTTCTTTTTTCTCAAAAAAGAAAGTTTTTCTTTATTTTTAAACAATAATATGCATTACATATATTATTAAAAGTGGCATAACAATTCGTTGGAGTTTTATTGTGTGTTGGGTGATAAGAGTATTGTCACAAAACTTAAGTTTTTCTCATGTCTTTGATTTATTTATTATTTATATGTTTGTTTTGTAATTCCATAATTATATTATAATATAAAAGTTAAATTAAAATTAAGGCTACATTTATATTTAAAAGTACAATTTTAGAGGATGCGAAGGTTTCTAACAAAATATTCTACGTCAAAATGTACAAACGCAACCCAATAATTGAGTCACGATTCCAATTATTCACGACTTCCCCTTTCGATCCATTTAACTCTGTTCGTACTTCTTGAAAACAAAGGTATGGTGTTCTCTATCAGGAATTCTATATGATTAAGTACTTATTCAGGTTTTAACAGCTATTTGGATGGAGACTTAGTCATTTTTTTTTTATTGTTTTTGTCAAAAATTCATTGAACGAAGATTACATAAGGCTTCTGTCGTCTAAACTTTGGACGTGAGAGAATTTTTTAATTTGGAAGGATGTTGGATCTTAACCAAGGTTTTTAAAAAAACATTGTGAATGTACTGTCGGCTGTGTTTAAAATCAAATTAATAACAAGATGCATATGAATAAATTTAGTCTTAGGTGACATTTGAATTTAAGAAAATATTGAGGTAATTTCATAGAACATGAAATACAGTGAAATTTTTATATTTGACTTTCAATACCGAATAAATCACTTTAAGAATTATTTTTATTTGTCAGGCAACGAGGCGCTCGGTAGTGTTTCGAAAAACCTTCCTATTGCGACTTTTCTCCAATTTGTTTTATTTTATAAAAAAAATATATATTTCTTCAATATTATAAATAATTCACTAAATAACTAACTTAATAAATCATTTGCTGTGTTACAGAATCGTTGAATAAAAATAAGAAAATAAATATAAAAGGTAAAGTAATAAAAAATATATATTTTTTCTTTTTTATTAGATAATTTTGTTAATAGTATTATACAAATTTTTGTTATCAATATATTTTATTAGCACTCGTGACATTTTTTCACTTTTAAAGGAATATTATTGAAACTTGCAACGAATATCTAAACATAAAGGTGACTTAAATTTGCGTTTATGTCAAGAATTTTAAAACACCAATTAAGTGTAATTATAAGAAAAGACAAATAACGGCGATTTATGAAAGTTTGAACATTTGTCTTAAAATAAATGATTGCCCAACTTAGTGTATTTTGACATTTATTTGATATCTTAAGTTGTAACGACCACAGCCACTCACTGCTGATAGAATATTGAAGTACTATTTTATGGTATAATTCTATTTATGATCGAAACTTATTCATAAATATAAGTGCATTTAAAACAGCTTTTATACTTTATTGTTATAGTGATTGCTATTTTTAATAACAAATTAAAAACGCTTATTACAATTTGATTCACATTTCTGTACTCAAACATTACTTTGCAGAGAGAACCGACGTATATAAAAATAAAATATGGAAGATATGTCAAGATTAACAATCAATCAAAACAAATATCAATATCGAGATGTTCTGAAAGTCTTTCACACTTACAATGGTTTTTTATTGACACTACTATTAAACAATATTATATAATTAATCTGCTCCAGTTACTATTCTTGTTATATTATAAGACGATAAACAGTACCCAAAACTATTTACATATGTATATGTTTTCAAATTGGAGGTCAGGTCAAGATTACGTGAACTCCCAGAGGACACGAGGCTATGTCGTTTGATAGTTGAGTAAGAACATCAGTTGAATTATTAAGAAGAAAAAGAAGTCTTTGGAGTAGTTTCGTAAAACTGTTCCATAATGTTGCATATTTTATTTTAAAAAAACCTTGTTACATTGAATAATCTACGATATATGTTTTTTAATAAGTAGAAATGGTGAAAACTAATTACGGTGTAATAAAGAAATGTTATTGGCAATCAGTGAAATTTTTATATTTCGCAACCTTAAATCGACTATAAAACTATTTAAATTATGTTTTGTTGCTATTTTCAAACACAAATAAGTGTTTCTTTTTTGAAATGAAAAGGAATTCTTCGTGTTCGAAGACGGCAACAATTGACAAAATTTTACCATTAAATTGATAAAATAGTTAAAAAAATATTTTATTATAAACTACCAACACTTCAACAAGTCAGAACAAAATTGATATTATCCACATATTTTTAAAGCTATACTATTGGAATCATTCGGGTTTCCTAGAGGTCAAAGCTTCTTAAATACTATAGATTCTGTTTAAAACAGACAACTTATAATGAAGGCCATGTACTTTTCTTCTTAAGAGGAAAAGTTCATTTGCAACACATAGTTCTGCTTCCATTTGTTCAATTCAAAAATACAGGAAAACTAAAAATAGGTGGTTTCTCTTTTATACACCTTCATCGTAAGAATTCTGAACCTCCATGCTATTTAACTAATAGAACATTTGTATCATAATATCTCTGTGAATTTTGAAAGTGAGTTAAAATTTGTATATTTATAAAAATCTTTAATACACCCCAGTAATAAAAAAATATAGTGTTTCTAGGCACATTTTATATTCGTCCTGTATATTAAGGGACACCACGAGGACTGCCTCTTGATGACTCGTCCAGTATTCATATTCACAGACGCGTGTAATTTAAAGCACTTAAGGGTACAATGGTAAGGTTCAACGTTTTAAGTAATGTCCTAATATAACTTGTCATATAATATATAACAAATAAATATATATTTATTACACATAAGTGGTCCCATAACCCAGACATTCGTTAAGTGCACCATATCTTAAATGTTTTGACTTCCTAAAAGACTCTATAAAATGTATATAAACATGTATAATTTTTTTAATAATATCATATTGCAAGCAAAATTTTTGTCAAAAGTAAAGCCTTTTTACTTTAGGTAAAATTTTATTTCCAAAAATCTACGGTGTTTTTTAAAATAAAGAAATTTATGCCTTATATTACAAAAAAAATATTTTACCTTGTAAATCGTTGATTTTTAAACCGTTGCGATTCAAATCAGGTGTCAAATTTAAAAATAATTAATAGTAAATATGTAAAAGAATTTGTTAAAGTAATCAAAAACAAATTCTAAATTTATAAATATTTTTTCTGTCATCTGTAGTCAACAGGATAAGAAGATCTTTGAATCAGAACTAATACTAGCCATTCTTTAAAATACTTTTAGAAATCTTAGCAGTGTCAAAATACAAACATATATGTTATAAAATGAGATGTAAGATTTTCGCGAGTCATTTAAATAAAACTAATAAATTTTCGGATTTACTTTCATTACGTTTCGGTTACTTTCCAGTAACTGTGATGACGGGCAGACGACATCACGGTTCCTGTAAAGTAACCGAAACGTCGGGATTATGTAGTTGAAAAGTAATAAAAATCGGGTAGTAAATCCGAAAATATATTAGTTTTACATATGTAATAAGTAAGATAGTATTTGAAAAGTCTTTTAAGTATTTAGAAGTTATCATAATTAAATAATAGTTATGGCCCAACTGTTTAATAGTTCCAAATTAAACGTCTGTAGACGTAATAGTTTTAATGCCCTTAAAACAGATAGTTTATGGGCTTATTTGACGATCAAAGACCTCATTAGCTTAAGCGAAAGCTTTAGTAAGCGAAATTAATCCTGACATAAATAAGATTTTAAGTTTTAATGGAGACAACATAGTTTACGGTAAAGTTATTTAAAGAAAAAATATAATATGCAGTTTTAAAGAAAAATATATTAGAATAAAAAAAGTTATAAAATTTTGATATGAAAAAATTTACATAACATTTTATAAAATTTTTAACACATAAATAATCATTTAACTATTTTAGTGTCACGAGTGTAACAAATAATCGAGTAATAACGAGTGTAAGTAAAAATGTGTTTTGAAACTGATACTCCGTTGGATTATCCAAGAAACCAATCATAACGAGGAAATAGTTTCATGAGGTCTCACTTTCACGAGTCATTTAAATAATATTATTTATTTTTCAGATTTACTACGCGAATTTTAAAACTACATAATCCCGACGTTTCGGTTACCTTTCAGCAACCGTGATCACGGAAGGACGAGATGTGAAATCGAGAAACTCCTAACACTATAAGGTTCATGAGCTTAGAATGTTTGATAATGCGGTACAGTTTGTATGACATACTATTGCTAAACTGTAATTATTCATCTTTTATTCTTGTCTTAACCATTTCATGGGATTTTATTATCGATGCGTCAACAACTAGTCTGAGAGTAATACCGTTTCAAATGAGAACAAATAATAAATTTACACAAAAATTTGCTTGTTTCAAAAAATACAAATAACTCTAATGAAATGAAATTATGTTTTGCTACTTGTATTAAAAAGAACAAATTCATTTGCATTTCAGTTATAATATTGTTTTATTTAAAATAATTTATTACGATTTAGAATGTTTTAGAAATTTTTGTAAGGTATAAATTCTTTTTGGAAATAGTAGGGCTTGGTCTTTTTAAGACGATTCATTTATACGTTTCCATAACTAAGTCAAGTTAAGTAAAGAACAAAATAATATTTTTCTTTAATTTTATACGAAATAAAATATGAAGCTATGAAATTTTAATTTAATATTTTGAACGAATTGCGTTAGAATAAACAGCTGTGAGTTTTAAACTTTACGAATAGTTTAGTATTTTGCTTTAAACAAATATTTTAATATGAAACGTCAAAGGAAATTAGTCAATTTGTACCTAAAACCACCCAAAAGGAGGACCTTCAAATTTCGTGTGTGGTAATAATTGTAGTAATTCGTAATAATAATGTAAACATTCACGCTGTAAACAGCGTTTTCTTTTTATTAATAACGAACATACTGAAAACTTGTTAATGAAATAAAAAAATAAGTATAGCATTAATATAACACTTTGCTGCTTCTTAAAGAACATTAAAAAAATTCTACTACAAATGTACATTAGTTCACTAAAATAGAAATCCTTGTTAGAAAATTCTGCTAAATTAGCATATCTTCCTTAAGGAATAAGAATTAAGGGTCCCAAAAGTAACTTTGTTAATGCTATTTTAACAAATTGTTTTAAAATTTATTTGGAGCCGTTTGTTAAGCTCGGATTTTGGTCTAAAACTTGGGTTCTAAGCGCACAATTCGATTTGCCTTGAGACTTTGGCTCTATTTTATCAAAGTTAAATATTTAATGTAATCAATAGATTTTATACTAAGATATCATTTTTAGTTATTATTTGAATAGTTTTTAAAGTATCTTTGTTAAAAGAATACCAAATAAGTTCATTAAAATTTTAATAAAAGTTTATTAAAATTATACATAAATATCACTATGTTACTCAAACGACACAACTTTATAATGAAATACAAATTATGTATATATCACAACTATAGACATACTATACCTGCATACTAATCAAACAAATTAAATCAGGTTTTATTCAAGCAGAGATAAGAAATTGTGAACGCATATTTCGAATTTAGGAATAAATATTATCTTAATATTGATAATGAAAGAACTAATTATGGTAAAAAACAATTCTGTTTGAAGAAATACAGCCGTTCAACAAACTACCAGATGAAATAAAACTATGTGATTGTATAGGAATGTTTAAAGTCAAACTAAAAAAAACCTAAATAATCCTCGCTACAGGCAATAAATAAAGCCTTTTATATCCAACGGCCCAGATGTTAAAACTGTTTTCTTACAAATGTTCATTGTATCTCATCTTAAGTGAATGTTAAATTATTGTTACGAAAAATACAGTTCCTTATACCTAAAGTGACTAATAATGAAATGAAAAATATAAAATATTGAGAAGCATTTAAAAGTCGTTTTGAATATTATAAAAAAAAACTAGCTGATTCATCGAACTTCGTACCGCGCTATAATCATGAAATATCTGTTACCTTTTTATTTGAATGAAGTTAATTTCTTTGTTAAGTATAGCTGACCCGACAGACAATGTTCTGTCTCCTTAACTGTGATTATTGAATTCCAATTAGTATACTAATAAATCAAAATTACTCCGAAACCAAAGAGCTTATTATTGTAATGCTTTATTTAACACAATATTCTTAGTTTTTTTTTCTGGCGCGTCTATAAATTGTGTTGTTCCTATTCCGTCACGGGAACAGGCGACATACAACTGGCCATGTCAAAAACATGATTTTTAAGATTAATGTCCCAAACACTTAGCGACTGCCCTTGTGATTTATTTATCAACATTGCAAATGTTAGCCGCACTGGAAACTGTAACCGACTAAAGTCGAACAGCATGTCGTTTGGAATTAGAGGAATCCGTGGAATTAAAACGTCTTCGCCTTTGTACTTGCCTTTCAAAATTGTGGTTTTTATAATGCTATTCATTAATCTCTTTACCGCAAGTCGGGTGCCTTTACAAAGACGTGGTTGCTTTATATTCCGCAACATGATGATCACCTATCCGATTTTTTAATTGCAGATTATGACGATGTAATCTGGGTAATAAAAGCGAATTAAAGAATTCCGTTGGATTTGTATGAAAACAATTCATCAGTTACCTTATTTTAAATTTGAAAATTCATTTCATTGACAGAAATGTTTTTATTAGCCAATATAACTCGATAGCTCATCCAAACATAATCTTCATAATTTTGTGGAAAACATTTTCAATCAGTTCGGTCTTAGATTTCATAAAGTGACAGAAATTGGTAGGGAACGTAATGTATCCAAATGATAAGTCAACAGGTATTTGTCCATTACCAATATCGAGCAATTGCTTATAAAAGTTTCTCCAGATTGGTCATTCTGCAGTTTGACTCGCATTTTCATACTTATTTGAGCGTTTTAACATATTTCCACAAAATATATGATTTAAGAATCCATTTAGTTCGTCAGATGGCGTTGATTGTGGTATTTCTGGTAATGTTTGTCGAAAATCACCTGCCAAAAATATCACAGCACTACCAAACCGGTTTTGTTTCATTCGCAAATCTTTCAACGTGCGGTCTGATGCTTCTAAAGATTTTTCGTTTGCCATTGTGCACTCATCCTAAATTATTAATCTGCGTTGCTGCAACACTTTGACCATTGCTGAATTTCTCGAACGGTTGCAGGTAGGAGTGTCATTTATTTGCATGTTCAAGGGCAACTCGAGTGCGGAATGAGCTGCCAGACCGCCTTCCAACAGCGTAGCTGCAATTCCTGATGAAAAAAGTGCAAGTGCAAGGTATTGAAAAACGGTAGTTTTGGGATCTAATCGTTGTTAAATTCAGTTATATTAAAAATGATTTTCCAGTCCCACCAGGAACATATGTTCCATCGTCCACTACTTTCATAAGAGTATTGGGGCATATTTTTGTTGCTCATTTAAAAGAGGGACATTACTTAGAACGGTTTCTTTTAATGTCTCGGAATCATATTAAGTTTCGCGTCTCAATTCTATATTAAATTCCTTATGCATTTAGCGATTGGGCGTTGTCGTTCCTAATTGTATTAATCTTTTGTTTGTAAACATCAACCACATGCCTTCAATAAAAATTAATGCTTCATTGTGAATTTTTTCAGCGTTAGTTTGCAAATCTGCATTCAATGTTCTAAGACATTTCTCATGTAATAATGTAATAGATAAATAGACTTTTACTGCCAGTAACACTTTTTTTCATAAAAAAAATAAATTTTCTGATTTCCTACGTAACTTTCGTAATTCTATCTTACTTAAGAACCTTCTAATAAAGACAAATACAAAAAATATATATAGTGAAATTGATCCATTCACCATTCTCGTGTGATGCCGTGACAAAGGGAAAAAGGGAATCAATATATATATATATATTTATATGATTCCAATGAATCTACAGATTTTTTGGGCCAATGAATTAGTGGGTATAATAAAACAATTTAATTTTAATTGTATTTTAATTGTCCAAAATAAGATATATATATAAGATATAAAGTAATCGCAATATTTAAGGAAAGTCAAAATTTACATTTTATTAATTAAATTCTTGTTTAATTTCAAAATGAAAATAGTTTCTAAAGAAATATTAATCGTACATGTCTTAAGACATGACATGTTAAATAAAGCAGGAATATAGTGCGAAGATTTAAATTCAATGGAATTGAGATGAGCGAAAACGGTAGTCTGTTGTTAGGGCTTTGCCAGTCTAATCGACTTGCAGCATCATCAAAGCGTCTTCATATCGTATTGATAAATTTAATGGATTTAATTAACGTATATATATTTGAGCTTAAAAATAATAATTCTATACCATAAATGAATATTAAAATTCTAAATAAGCATTTAATAAAAACAGTTTGTCATTATACAAAAGAAGAATATATAAAAGTATCGATATGTTTATTTTTATTAAGTTAATGTTTTTAATTGATGCTCTTTTTATCAATTTAATGTATGATTTTCAATAAATTAATTACTTCGTTGAAAAAATCGCACTAATTACGCAATTTGTAATATTTAAAAAAAAAAAGTTATAAAAGAATGTTGTAGGAATTAAAACCATTAGGAAAACGATCCCATTTGTAATATAAAGTAAAAAATGCTCTTAAAATATAGCCTTTAAAAACTTCCATCGCCTAAAGAAACGCTTCCATTTATATAAAAGTATCCAAAGAGCATTCCGGTGCGAGTATGACTTTTTGTCTTGAATTATTATTTAAATTATTTCAGAGGTATTTTTAATGGTTCTCATATTATTCTGACTTCACTTGGTAAAGATTTTTTTAATTATTTAAAGACATTACTGATCATATATTTTTCTCTAACCCTTTGAGTCATTTGAGTACTTTCTGGTATTGCTATCATTATTTTCAAACATCGTCTTAATTTCATTATCGTCTTGCACTTACGATTAAATCATTCAAAGTAACAGCTAAAAATAAATCTAAAATAGGTACGATTGGATGAAAAGATAAAAGCTTTTATCTCGATAAAATTAAAAAGGTAAAATAGTAAAAACCTTAACATTTTAATCAGTACTGACCTTACTTGTCACACATTGATGTGTAATTAAGTTTGACAGTATGATGTCATTCTCCAATATTCAACTTCAAACTTAATTCTTCACGTACTTCATCCAATCACAATAACATTACATTGTATACCCGCTATTGTATTTTTATTTCATATATTTTTCATTACTACCATATTGGTCAGAAACGTTTCCATCAAGTCAATGCTTTGTCATATCCTCAAATTTCCAGTCATCTCACAGCTATACATCAATAATATCAATACCAATTCTTCTTCTTTTTTCAGTATTTTTCAGACACTTGCAACTGTTTCTTTAATTCAGGCGTCATAGTAACAATTAATTACTTTGTAACATATATAATCTATCATTGTTTCATTCTATTTGCATTTAAATCAATATCTATTTATTGCTTGCTGTAACCTAAATTAAAGCTATATCCCTTTTAAAATCTTTTTTTATCGCTTTTGAACATCTCTAGCTTTCTCCAGTTTAAAGATATTTTAAAAAGCAGTTATGAATTGTACTTTGTTATTTCTTATTATTTCAACTCATTTATTGTATATGAATAGACTTCGTAAGCTTTTTTGGATTTTCTAATACAATTCGCAGAAAGCCGCAAATTGCTACACTATTCTTAATAGATTTTAAACATAAAGAATACAATATATATTAATTCTGTTTCTGTATTTATTTATTTTTTTTATGCCAAAGATGCCATAAATCAGACGGCCTATTTGATGGGATGTCACCATCGCCGATGGACATCTGCAACAGAAGGGATGTTCCGGATACGTTGCCCACCTAGGTTGTTGAGAAAGTTAAAACGGGTGGTAATAAGAAGGTGGTAGGAAAGGGAGAAGAACTATTACTAAAATAAAATTTACATAGTTTTTAAATCACGGTTTATTAACTCTATCAAGAGTTTTATCTTAGCTTTTCTTAAATAACTGAAATTTGATAATGCCAAGGTGATAAAAAAATATGGGACTACAGATTCTATAATAAGAAGCAATAAAATAAAGATGTTGAAATGATTTTTTTTTTTACAAATTTATCATAAAATTTAAAGTTATTTGCTAAAATAAAATACATACATACGATAAATGCCTATCAGTGTTTTAAGTAAAATTTCATTTTCTCGGAAAAAAAAATAGATTTTTGTATATATTTTGCTTTTAATTTGTAGTTACTTTCTTAAATTTTATTAAAATAAATACTTATGTTTTATGCAAAATTTAAACGGTAGCGAACTGCAAGTAGCATAATGTATCTTGACAGCGACGTGGGCACTTGTTGATAATTCCAAAGTTGTTTTGGATCAATACCAGCTTAAATGTACCGAAAGGGGAAGTTCCAGATAATGGGAATCGTGACCAAATTATTTCTTGGCTTTGACAGTTTTTTCTCAGAATTCTTCAAATTACTGTGAGATAAGATCCTTAATTATTTTTTTTGTAAATAAGACGAACATACGTTATTGTTTAGTACGATGGATTTTTCAAAGTTAATTACGGATTAATTCTTAAATATCATAGAAATGATTATTTGTAGTTTAATTATATTATATCGGGAGTCAGATAACTGCAGTTTTTTTCTGTTGAGTCAAAAGAAACTTATTTTCTTTCCTGCTAATATTTCTTAATTAATAGAATAATAGATCGTTTCTATAACAAATAGCTAATAATGAACTATAGAAGGTTTAATAAAGAATGATCAATATTATTCTATAACCTATTTGAGGTTCCAAGCAACAAGAAGCCATTAATTATAGATACCAGTTACATTATTACATTGTTTCAACCTTCGCACATTTATCTGCTCCTCAAGCAACTGCGATGCTAATGCTATTTTAAAATGCTTTTAATAGAGTTCCAATGTTTTTGTGCAAGTAATATTTTGGAGTTTACAACATTCCAAAATCATTATGTAACAGAAACATAAGGGAGCGTACTAGTTTCTGAGTATATCAAGTGCATGACTAACAAGTCCGTAAATGATGAAGTTCTGGTTACGTATTTTAATTAAAGTAAGAAAACCAACTACAGCGCCGACAGTAAATTTCCAAGAAGTTGTGAAAGTTAACCAAAAAAAAAACACATGTTTTAAAGTAACAATTCATTCAAAGTAATATCGAGTAATATAAGTATAAGTAAGTAATATAGTATAAAGTATGATAGAAAATAATAATTTTATAGTATATATACTTAGTCTACCAAATGTACGAGAAATTTAATCAAGTTAAAAAGATAATTCATATTTTGTACGCAATATTTAAACATACTCTTATATGAGTATATAAATACAAACATTATAAACAGTCAAGAGTCTTTTAAGTGATTCTTGTGTTAAAATATAACAATCGTCAGACAACGATTAAAAAATGTTGAAAAACTGCATGTAAATATCTAGTCCGGAGTGTTTCTTTGTCTTTATATTTACTGGCACGTTTTTTACTAAAGAAATGAAAGAAACTGCGGTACGTATATTCTCAGTATAGCATTCGTCTTTATCATAAAACATAACATGTGTAGTGAAAGAGGAAATTGTGAACATGACATTGCAAAAGACCAAATATTTTCAAAGAAACTGGATTTTAAACATTTTTTACTCAACCTATGTAAGTATAAATATCGCAGGAAGGAAATAAAATGTCAGGTAGTAAAAATCTTGTGACTGTGGTTCTCAAGTACACACACTGTACTCCTACACTAGGCTACATCCCGGTT
>DVQP01002155.1:0-13216 GCA_018231745.1 Danaus eresimus
AAATTAATAAAAAAAAATCGCGTAGTAATCCGAAAAAATTTTTGAGTTTCATTTATTGTAATTGTTTTATGAGTGTTATGTATAATTTTAAGTCTTGCTCGTTTCACTGCTTCAGACGCCAGTAAATGTTGCTTAAAAATAAGAGAAACTAACTATCTTAGGAGCAAATTTGATATATCAAATATTTGACTTCCTTTCATTCAGCGGTTGTTTGTTTCGCTTATTTGTTTGTATATAGATCTGGTTTCAGTTGCGTTGACTCCCGTAACGCGATAAGATTCAGAAAGTAAAACGAGGTCGAAAAGGTCAAATAAATCATTAAGATCTAACGTCTTTTCTACTCGTCTGTTATTTCGTACGTATATTGCACCAATCTGTAAAAGATGCTATTAATACGAGTGGCCTGAGCAATAAGACACTGAAATTAGAAAAAAAATACGTACATTGGTTTTCTAATGATTATAATCCTTTCGTTAAATGGATTTAAATAATAGAATAACTGCATATCACATTAAGATAAATGAAATATTCATGGCAAGAGAAAATACATCACAATTGTCGAATCGAGTCTTCCCATTTTATTGGATCTATTGAATGCGAAAGCTCCTAATGTAACGAACGTAAAGTGCGTGGCCGCTTTTTAAATCACATTCAAGTATTTTTATGATAATGCTGTGTGAGTGGAACATTGTAATAGAAATAATCTTAAATTTTCGTAGTTCCCTGCTAAAAACATAACTAGTATATAAGTATCACGTTCGTCTAGTTCCATTTTATATCTTAATCTTTTCTAAGAGGGAAAAGTTTCACGGATAAGCCCGACCAAGTGTACCTCAAGCATATAAATTCACCGATTCCAACTGGCGGAAGACACGAACAGCATATTATTAGATGATCTTATAGACACCAAACTATTGAGGAAGAGGTAAGATTTAAGATAATGAAGTGAGTACTTAAGTCCATTGGATAAATAAAAAAAATCTTTATGTATGTTGATATATATCTTTGTGTAAATTTATGAAATGTGAGTTACTTTTTAACCCTTTTACTGGAATCTGAAATTAATTCATTAATTATGTTCATATCCCTTGAGTAGGCCTCATTTTTTTAAAATAATTTAACTTAAGATAAAGCTAATTCATGATTTATTAAAAGGCAAAAACTCGTGTGAGTGATTAAAGATTCAGAAACAAAAAAATATAATTAATAAATAATGTGGTCATTACTTAATATTATAAGCGTGCACTGGAATAAATATAATCTTAGACAAATTGAATTCCGTATATTGTCTTTTGTTTCTGTTAAAATCTGTGCGTCTTCTCAACTTTTTAGCCCTTTTACTCTTATGTCAAAAAATATAAGTAAAATGCCATTCGCTGTTCGTTTATAAGACGTAAGAAGGAAGTGATAATGCATGGCATCATACATTCCTCGCACAAGCTCTTATCTGTCTCATATTTTTATATGAAATATTTCCTCTTTTTCCAATGCATTATTGAATTTACCTTTTTTCCAAGTTGATCATGATCACTCCGTTGCAACTTTCTGTGAGTATGTTCGTGTCTTGCAATAACTTACCGATTAATAATATTAGCTGTTCTCATCCGGCTTATACTAAAATGTTCCATGTATCTACTGTTAATGCATCAGTGTCCACTGTTTGATTCACTTATTAGTTACTTTATCCATCATCCTCACAACTACTCTTTTAAAACTTTATATATCTTTAATATCCCCTCTAAATCACCTGCCTTTGAAAATATTTAATGTTGACAAAAATTTCGTAAATGTGTTTGTTTTCGCTTAATAATTTATAGATTATTAGCTTTAATTTGAAATTTCTAAATGTATTTATATTGTTGCTTCGGTGTTCTTACTAATTCTAACCCATCCTTTTTCGGAAAAACTAATACAATTATCGGTATACTCAATGGGCTCAAAATATCATAAAATGAGAAGTAATCTATTTTAGAGCTGTGTCTAGCTTCGTGCATCCATCAATTTATTTTCCAAGTAATGTAAGTGCCATTGAAATTAGTATTACGGCTATAATAAAGCTGAATGAGCAGACAATAAAAATAGTCATCGGTATTTGCTGTGGAACGGTGTCAACACGCGATCGATGATCGGTGACTCATTGTGAATGAAATTGCGTTTCTTTCCGCTGAATGTAACTTATGAAAATAAAACGAGGAAGATTACAATGAAAACGTTATTTATAGAAATCATATTTGTAAATATACCATCAATGAATCATTGAAATTGTTTTCTGAGCGCTCGTTTGCTGTTGCTAAAAACGTGAAAATTCTAAATAAATGTATTGTCCATAGAGATATGTATGGTAAGAAATGCTCCACATCTAATCCAATACGTACAAATTAATTAACAACATGTCCCATAGAAAGGCCTGGTTTAGATATAAGAGCGGCCTAGATTTAGTTATTCCATCAATCACCCGGGCTTATATTGTTATGACTAGGACAATCTGATTTAGTATGTCCGATTCTACTCTAGTTTTAACCCCTGAGTGATGCGATAATTTGACGAATTATATGAAAAAGCATGTAGTTTTAATAACGTCAATGAAACTGTAAGTCTTTTTAGAGAAGATTTTATAAAGATTAAAGGGAAATTTCTTAAGGAAATATTACGTTTTATACGGATTATTGAAAGCCTTGTTAATATAATAGTTAGTTGTATTTCAACAAGTTGTATTTCAAACAATTTACATAATTACAAACAAGTTTACTAGTACTGTTACAATCTATATTGAATCTTTATAATTTTTGCGCTACGATTTATTTGAATTGAAATTAAATTTATGACGCGATAACTTAGCTGATAGAGCAACTATATTGCAATATACCTGAGATTGTGGGTTTGATTCCTGCTAATTCCTCCTCATAATGGTATGTTTTATTTGATATGACGATATGTAAAAATTTATGATATTTGTGTCAGCATTTTTAGGCTGTTGAACGAAACAAAAAAGAGAGATTGATTAAAAAAATAAAAACAATATTCTTGTCATTTTCAGAGGCTAAGTAATATATGTTTCATAAGTTTTGAGCGCGAAAAATACATATCTTTCAAGTGGAATCCTTATCTTGAAATTTCTGAGAAATGAGAATTCCGTGGGCGTGGTTACTATAATACAAGTTGGCATGTAAAGACAATTAATATCATTTCCTGGTAATGTAACTAAAACAATTTTAAGTAATTTCTGTATTATTATAACGGCAAAAAATGTAACCTAAACATATCTCTTTATAACATAATAAATATTCTCTTTTATTGTTGTTGCATAAGAATAAAACTCATATTTTTCGGATTTACTATGCATCACATGGGTTTTTAGGTACGTAGTTTAGAAAAATAATATTTATTCCATTATAATAACGAACACAAAATTATAATTTACGACATTTTAAAATAAATTATTGCAAAAATTATATAACTAACTAAATTTATCTTCAGGATTCCATTTACCTTTATCCAACTATAAAGGGTCCGGGTTTTATAAGGTCACCCTGTGAGTTCAATCCTAATAAGCTGTATAGTGTACGGATTTGGTATTAAGATTATAGTATCTAGTGAAATAGGGATAAATAGATAAAATGATAATATCGACAAACTTAAAATAAATTATAATGCATTAACCTTATTGATTCGCTTTTATAAATATTATTATCGGTTATGAAACGAAACAACATTCTCTATTTAAGTATCACAGATAAGTACAAAGGAGCATTATTCTCACGGATAACCAACTCATATTCTTGAAGAGAAACCTTTGTTTTGAAAGTTATGAAAGATATTTGACCGGAAGAAATTTCATGGATTCTGATTTTTCAACCTTTATATCTCTCTTTTTGATCTGATCCACGGAATATTGAACAGACCCGGAGCACCTAATTTGTATTATTTGTGAGAATATATGTAATATTTAGATCAATATAATGCATGTTATTGTTTTTAGGTTAATGATGTTTAGGTTATTCAAATTCACGTAGAATATATAGAAAGAAAAATAACATGGCGCGAATGGAAACGAAACATTATACAACAGCTTGGTTATTATATGTTTCAATTCTACTTTTAATCCATTGATACTAATATTAAAATACAATCCGTACCATAAAAACATCAAGAAACGAGAGAAAACTCCTGCACCTAGCAGTTGTAGATAATTAAATAAACATTTTTAAACTATAATTAATTAAAAGTCGGTTTTATCTGACCGACGATAATCGACTTAAAACATATTTCACGCTTGTAATGAATGTAAAGCAGAAACATTAAATCACACATCTGGTTCTGAGTAAGCCACAAAAATAAATGGTATATAATAAACAGTTTATACGAATGAAAATATAAAAGAAATTACTGCATTTTAAATTATTTTATATATTCAGTATTAAAGGTCTTATGGGTCATCTGAGTTAAAATAATTTAGATAAGCTTTCGCTTGTATTATTGAGTGAACATCCTATAAATATTATATGTACTGTAATGAAATTCGTTAAGTTGTGGTTCTAGTATACATATACATTCTAACGTCTTATCTGATTCCTCGAGTAGCTGTGGTTTTCTGCAGCAAAGTTATATTAACAGCTTCAACTTGGCCTTCGCTCCTGATTCCGCGAGGTCTTAATTCAAAAGTATTACAGTATTTTAACAAAACCAAGTCTTCATATTAAATTTATTCTAATCATTTTAATTTTATTTTTTGTATCGTTCAGTTATGGAATATAATATGATTCTGTCCTCTTATTTCCTTTTCTTATCTGTTGTAGCCAGACATTGAGAACGTCACCCAAATTAGGTCAATACTTTAAAATTTGAAATTACTCACAAACCGTATGATAAATTATTTTCTAATAATACCTCTTAATAAATGGGTTCACTGTACTTATTCATTTCAATGTTTAATATATTTCTTTACACCCGTCCGCTAACTTCTTCGAATAAACATTTCCAAAGAAAATAAGTAAAGTAGTCATAATTCGAGGATTCATTCATTTGTACCGTAAATTGTGGTATTTTTTTTAAAGATTCCAATCACAAAAGTATTTTTTGCCCTAGGGCACATATGGGATCGTTGGTCACTATTTTTGGTACAATTCGCGTTTGTTTATAGAGGCACTTAAACCCATTTGGCAACCACTAAGCGACAATTAGAGGAACAATTAGTATTTGAGTTGGCATTCTGGTATAGTTACTAATGTTGTGTTTACGTAAATTGATAAGTGTTGTTTGATTTTCACCATTTTATAGAGACGTTATATATCATGTTTTGTCATTCTCATATCTTCTAGTTTGAGCAAACGAGTTCACCTGCATCAACCATGACCGTCGCCCTAACTATTTTTTTCTTTTACAAATAATGTACGTCTATTCAATAAAACCGAATGAGAAAAATGTAATCATAAATTACATAGGAATTTTATTTTACTTCCAAATCATGCGTAGTCTAATTCTATGATACTTTTCTTACTGACATACATATGTAAATGTTCCTTATAATAGTTAATAAGGGTCATCGTATGGCTATTTTTAATTCTTATTCATGGTAAATGACATTCAAACATGATGAACATATTTGTCGGAAAATCGTACAAGATCCGGGACGCGGTTATTTTTAAATGGGTTGAGCGAAGTTAAGCGACGTTTATGATATTTACAACTATTTTAAAAAGTTAAACATTTATTTGATACGCTTCTAACAATTTAAGACGAAAAGAATTTTCTTTTTCGGTATTTTTCACACTTACTAATTTCTTCACTAACTAAGTTCAAATTCGAATTACACAAATCAATATGTCTAACACATAAACCTGAATATATTGCTTAGATGATTATTCCAATAAAATAAAGATATAAATTTGCAACATGTATTTTTTATAAATTAAACGACGTGTTTTCATAATATCCTATGACAACTCCCTTGGAGATTGAATGGGAGCAGATTTCATATTAATTAAAAGTGTTCTGTGGATCGATCATTTATTAAGGTTCTTGTACCAGATTTTTTTTTAAACATGGCATTAAAAAAGTACTGTGAATATTAAATTAAAGTAGATTGTTCTTATTTTGTTTGCATATTTTACGATTGTACATTTTAACTCCTCGAATTGAGATGGGTTGCATAAAAATCCATCTTGTACGCAGATTTCAACTTTCTATATTAAGTAACGAGATGCCAATCAAAACTTAAGAAGCTCTTATTATTTTGTCAATAAAAGTAACCCTAGTAAATGACGATAAAACAGGGATAGAGGAAAAATATTGGTCAATATAGGACATAGAGAAACGACATGCGTGATTTTAGGCAAATCATACAATTTAGGTGGTACAAGTGATGTAAGGTCTGGGTTAAGTTTTGAACTATGTTAATAAATCATTTTTTCCGTAACTGCTCTTTTTCCCGGTTTTGGGTCATGTAAAATGTTTTGTGAGATATTATCGTGAATTATAAAATTTCCTGTCTGTGATCATACTACGTGACCTTTGGATAGAATAAGCAAGTTCTGCGAGCATCCACAGTAGTACGTAAGAAAATTAAGAAGTCATTGGCGGTAGATGACAAAAAACAGCACTAATTAGCATAGACCTTCCTCTCTGTTTGTAATCATGGTCTTTGTAGCAATGATCGAAACGTCGGGTAAAACGTAGAATAATAAAAGGTGTGAACCAAATACAAAAAGTACAGTTTTCTTTAAATAAAGTTAAAGAAATGTATTTTTATTTGTGGGATATTTCAATATAAACTTTTATGCTATAGAAAAACTTACCAAATGATATAAGACCGCTGTTAAGCATTGTGAGTTTGATGCTGTTAGGGATGGACACCAGGCTGGTTGTGCCAGTGGTCTTCAAGTCCTTTTTCTTTGGCTTCTTTTCCAGGTCATACCTGGGAGTTGATCTAGATCTATGTTTCCTCTGGCTCGTAGAGACAGACGTACCGCGTGGTCCCGTTCTCGACGACATTTTTAAACAATATCACTACCGGACTATAAAGGATGTGACAGGTATTAAAACATTTTAACGACCGGCTAACTAATATTTTGTCTGCGGCCAAATTCCACGCGTAAAAATTATCATAAACAAACTATATTAATAAGCGTATCAAAAATTATGTACACCTTTTTGAATAAACTATCATAACGCGGTCATTACAGGGGTAGCCTGAGTCATCTGAAACAAAAAATAAAATAGATTAATATATACAATTATTTCTACAGAAATTGAGAACTGATTGAATATAATAAATTGTTATAATGAAATATTAAATATCTATAAAAAATTATTCGTATTTATGCGCGCATCGAAGCAAAACTATTAGAAAAATGTAAAAATCAATTCCTCACATTTTTTTTACATGAATTTATTAATATTTAAGCACAATGATTTCGTGCGTCTTTTCCCACGTAAGAAGACTCTCTCAATACATAAAAAATATATATCATCAATACTATTTTCTTAATTTGAAATCATATATAAAAAACCTTTATCAATAATTTTCAAACAAAATTTTATAGAAGGTTGATTGTCCATGTACTGTATACCTGTAAACATTTCAGAAAGTAGATATAAGGCTTAGTGGGGTCTTTGGTCGCAGAATGATCTTTGGTTCACCGAGGTCGGGCTGTATGCGTAATTAATGATTACGGCTTCCATTGTTCCAATCTGTTCTACAGTTAGCTTTGAAGAATCGAATTTAAACTTCTTTATATAAATGGGTAAATTTAATTGTTTTTCGATGATTTTTAAAAAAGATTCCAAAGGAAGTTATTATATTTAATTCGTTGATTTAATAAAGATAATATCCTGAATGTCACAAATTCATCATATTTTAAGAGACCTTTATAATTCTAACATAGATATTATCTATTTGAAGATTAAATCAAAGGTCTTTTCTAATTAACATAAACAATAGGTATTTAGTAACTGACAGTAAGTCTAAGATTAATTTACTTAGGGTATTCCTTTAACATTATACTTCAAGTAAAGTTGAAGAAACATTAAAATAAAAATCACCATAAGAAATGGACTTCAGCTAATGGTTTTCAAGAGTACCCTCATCTCAAAGTTCTCTTTTTTAGTTTCTACGTTATCCTATCAATATAAAAAAAAACATCTAAACTTTAAACATAAACTTCGAATATGTGATTCGGAAGTGCATGGCCATAATTTTTTTAGCAAAGTATTCTTTATTCTCCTTATCGACTGATAATATTGGTAGCAAAGCTATTTTAACAGATAACAGTCAGAAGTTACGTTGTAAGGTAAACGATTATTTTCTGAAAAACATTGAATGAAATTTTAAATGATGTACTAGTGCCATCACTGAAACATTTATCACAGACGGTCCTTCCACAACACGAGTCAAAGGAAGTGTGAACCAATAGCCGAAACTCACTCCTATCGACCTTATAGATAACGAAGGCGTGTTATCTTACCGAAAGTAGTTCAATGTACGAATTTCCTTGGAAAAAGGATCAGAACAACGGATCTAGTATTGCAATAAGTGATGAGCACTTCATTTATCATAAGAAAATAAATATTTTAAAGATATAAAAATAAACAAAATAACGTTCTTTTAAAAATATATCCATTAGATAATTAGATAAAATCTCAAGTATTACACATAAGATTCTTTCATAAACTTAAATAAAAATATTCATGTTTTCATTGCCATTACAGTACTCGAGGCACTGTAAACAGCTAAGTAAGTATGTTTTATGTATATTTTTATGAATGTTTTATAAGCAGTTATGAAGTTTGACGATTAATTTTATGTTAAAATTCAACTCAAAATATAACATTAATGGTATAAAAGACACAGCCAGTTAAATTGTGAATGTATTTAAAAAAATACGTATTTTCTAAATCAGGACTGAAAAATTTATACACGACCTCCTAGATTCAAATATTTGAATACGGTCTCGTTACTCCGACAAACGAAGTATCAAACAAAAATTCTTCGAATATCATGTAAAAAACCGTATAAACTTTAAATTCCGTGTTCTCTCTATGAAAGGTTTTTTTTCATTATGCTGGAGTGCACAGTTCTTATTCTATGCTGCTTTGAAATGGAATAACTATATATTATCTATTTCAGATTTTTAGTTTTGATATCAAAAAGTAAAAGAACCTAGAAAACTAGAAAGAATTAAAGAAAAGTTTTTTTTTTCACTTAACACTTAGCCGTTATAATAGTTCATCATCATCATCATCATCATACTCATCATCATCATCAACAGCCTCTCAGAGCCCACTGCTGAGCAAAGGCCTCTTCTGACAAAGAGAAGGTTCGAGCATTTATCATCACGCTTGTTCAAGACGGGTTGGTGATTTCAAAATTATAATTTGATATTATAAGTCCAGGTTTCCTCACGATGTCTTCCTTCACCGTCTGTCAGTGGTGTCTAAATACTCTTCAAATGTACATATGCCTCTGAAAAATCACATTGGGACTCGCCAGGAATAATAGTTTGGCTGTCTCAAATCTTGTGATAGTATTCGTCTACAAACCAGAGTTACTTAACAATAAGAATAATTACAGCCGACCGAATTAAAACAAATATTTTTAATGTGTTTTTAAATATTTAGAGCTAAATAATCTGTTTCGTAATTATTGAACCTTATGTAAGAGCTTTAAGCTAGTAAAGTAACTTTCGGGAATGAGCTTGAGTGTCTGACTGAACGCGAAAGGCTTTCATTACTTATTGAATGCTATATTTTTTCGAATGAAAAAAAATTATCAAAATAGTTTGTAAAAAATGCTAAGTTTCATAAAAAAAGAAAAATAAAAAACAATGGATTATTTTATTTATAAAAATGAGCTCAAAAAATTATATAATCAAACATTATTTCTATCTGAATGCTTCTTTGCTATCATTGCGCTAATACTAACTACCCGTTATTTGGCAAGTCATCTAATGACCTTACCTTAGCAAACTAAGGTCAAATATTTAGTAACTAACGGATTAATATAGCTAACATTTAATAATGAAACGGGTACACTAAGACTTTTTTAAATAATTATACATTACCTGGACTCGAAATTTAGATTTAATTTAACAAAGGAAAGGTAATTTATTCTCAATTAAAAAAGAGGAATTGATTAACGTAATAGAAATAGACGATTTGCACAAATAATCTGAATTCTCAGTACTAATACACGTACGTATATCAGAAGTCAGTCAGTTGATTTATGACGTTTGGGCATAAAATCAAAATGGCGGACTGATGTCAACGGATCGTAAAATAAATGAAGTGCACGCGTATTGTCAGTTGCTTCCGTTGAAACGGGAAAGTATAAAAAAATAACATTCCAACCGTATTTTATATATTTTTTTTGTTAATGACTGGAATATATGTATAAAAAAGGAAATAATATGCAAAATAATCTGTTTCTAATTTCAAATAGCATTCATATCAATTGTGTCTTGCAAAATGTTCTTAACATTATAGTTATTACTACGCATAACACGATTATGAATGAACTCGAATACCCTGAGAAGTGCCAAGTTTTATGTTTGCCAAATAAATAGACAAAGGGAACCTGAATACGTATATTTATACTTTACTACATTCTTCGTCTCTCAGTGACGTCGCTGTTGACGTATTTCATAAGAGAGATGATCTAATATAATAAGAAAATTCCAAGGATTTGCGGTTCACTGAGATAGTGAGTATACCTACTTTTATATTATTGATGACTGTATAGTTGCAAAAGCAACATTTTTTATATTAAAGGAACACAAATACTTAAACGGTCAATTTGATTGTTGCAATTAGGCTGATGTAGACTTTAAAATTTGGGTTTCGGATGTGTTTTTGTTTAAATTACTACAGGAATGTGGTGAATAAATCTCTATATTGTGAGTTTTGTAGAAAGAGAATTAGAGTTAGCTATTTTGAATGAAGCCCTCCAAAATTATCGGACTAAATCCAACAGTTATTACTATAATTGAACCTACCACCTATTACTACCGCTCATCTGATGGTAACGCATTTTTATTTCTCATTATTTTCCCGGCGCGTATAAATCACATGCTATTTAAAAAGATGATCTATCTTCCTAAGTAATTTGCTGAAAATAAAAAAAGTTTTGCCGCGACTGATTGCCACGTATTAAAGTAAATACGATTTTCATTCTATGTCAGTGTATTCAAGAAAGTTTCAATTGAATTTCTTTCTTTTAAGTTACAAAAGGTTACTAAATGAGAAGGCAATAATTTATCACAACATCAAACATCGATTTGGGATTTGCAAAGAACAAAATATGTATCTGTGTATATATATATGAATTCGATTGACGAATCTTTCGCTGTATATTTCACGTGGACCCTGAAGAATATGATGCTCGTAAAACAAACGTGAGTGTTTACGAGGATGGATGTATGTTCTTTGTATTTCTTCCACTTAAAAAAAAACTGAATATTTTCTACAAATCATAAAATTTTCGAATTTTTCGAGTGCATGTTACTGCAAATATTTATTATTTGAAAGGGATATAAAAATGAATATTTAACAAACGAATTACAATAACTACTACTACTTACAACAACTGATTAAAAAAAAATTAAATATTTAAATAAAAATGTCAAAGTTACCATTCAAATAAAACTTCATCTTTGGAGTATGATTTAAAAACTTCAAGAAATTCATTTAGAGAGTATAATTCTTAAGGAGTACGCAAATCCACAAAGAATGTCTGTAGACGGCCACTTAAAAGGGCAAAAGCATAATAGTTAGTGAAAGGAAAGTCTCGACGCAATCAAAAAGGCTTTTAGACCCTTAAGGTCGGTCTTTGAGTGTATTTGAGAATGTTTCCGCTTGGCTTTGATAGTCCTAAATTTAATGATACGAAATTCGGATGCTGCCATTGTGCAAGTATTTGTTGGAAATCCGGTTGGTTTGATTTGGTTTGGAATTTGTGGGAATCATTATTAACCTGTTATGTTATATGGGTGTCTTAATTATAATATAAATCAAATTTTATTCAAAATGTACAAGAATAAAGTGGACTAGTAGCTAACGTAATGATTCTGTTGTTCTATTTTGCACAATCAGGAACTTTATGTTACATTTTTGGAAAATAAATATGTGAGATCGAAGACTTTAGCGAGTATTCAAGTAAATGAATCTAATATGTACCAGAGAATTTTATGTTTCTATAATATTCACACCTTAAACAAGTTATCATAAAACTGTGGAGTGCTCATAAAATGTTAAATTAGAAGTAGCAAGTTGGGTTTTTACGAAGGTATCTTTACAATTCAATTATAAGGTCTGTCACAAACTAATAATTTGGTATGTAATTTAAATGCCTGGTAAAAGTATTAAAACTTCAAGGGAACCACTGACCTTAGAGCAATATTTCAATGAAAATTCTTTCGTTATAATAGTATATTTAAATAAAAATATCTTACAGGCACTTTTTCGGTTGAGGCATAACAATGCATACACATACTCAGCTATCAGAGACAAGATCAGAGGGTCCCATTTATCACATTCATGTCCGGTTACTAATGGAAAGAATCTAATGCGGACACTTTAAGATTGTGGCAGTAATAAATGTTTGTAGATGATAAAAATGTGGTGATCCTAGAAAGCTTTGTGAAATGTGATTAGCGAAATTACTATGAAAAACGTAAGTATAATTTTTATTGGTATAGTCTGTCAGTATTACAAGGGCTCGACTGGCAACACTTAATCAATGAATTAATTTATTATTTAGGTTTCTTGGTCCCAATTTCAAGAGTGTCTATATATGATGTATAATATAAACTTATTTTTAATATTAAAGTTTTATTTTAAATTTTGCAGTTCAAGTCTGTAGAGTATTTAAAGTAGCCAACTAACTGAGTTAGTAACTTGACTATTACTGAATAATAAAGACATTTTATCCGCTTGAAACTACAATTTAGAATTTATGATCAAAAATTGTTGATTTGTAACACATCAGTCTTTTTGCTTTAGATATAATAAAAGAGAACTAGGTAAATAATGGAAGGGTTGAGAAAATATTAATACACTTTTGTGAAATACATCTAAAAGATTCAAGTAGTTGCAATTTTTAAAATATACAAAAATGTATGAACAAACTAAGTGACATTCATGTTTCAGAACTTACAATACTTAAGGTACATCAAGATTATAAAAGGGTTACAGTGATATAAACCCCTTCACATTTATCTTGAAA
>DVQP01002156.1:0-13214 GCA_018231745.1 Danaus eresimus
CATTAAAAAAAACCGCATCAAAATCCGTTGCGTAGTTTTAAAGATTCAAGCTTACAAAGGAACATAGGGGCAGAGAAAGCGACTTTGTTTAAGAATATGTAGTGATATCTAATTTTTTTTTATTGTACTTGTATAACAATAAAAAAAATTGTTAGGACATCAGAACAATTTAATATTTTAAAGTCAAAAGGCCCTAAAATAATAAACAAATATATGTATTAGTTAACAATAAATTGTATAATTTTCTTTACAGTTATGTACAGCCCTCAATCTGCCCGCCACTCAGTATGTAACACTAAAGGGAGTGTTACTTCGTAAGCCGGCTCAGTCCCCTGACGCTGATGTGGATAGAGCAGTGAGGAAGTATCTGTCAAATGCTGGCTGGCTTCACCATTAAGGGCACCATCACGCTGCGCCTTGCATAGCATTATAAAATTAGTAATATTGATGTACATATTACTGATAGTGTGCAGCGAACCTTAACTGTGCGAATTAATGATGCATTATAAAGTAAAGTGACATCTAGACCTTATTTCAAGTAGAATTGTGCAAGTGCAGTGTATTTTGTGCATAACAATTATAATTGGTGAAGTGATTGAGCGGTCTGCTTCGAAAAGTGTAGTGTGCATTGGACCATATTGTGATGTAAGTTATAGAAAATTATTAGTATTGTACACATTGATGTTTTTAGTCAAAGGAAGTCAGAAGACTGTGTTCTTCAATACTGTTTATAGTATGTTGTATCATTCATACTGATTTACCATTTGATTTTTAAATAGGTTAAATGTCGCCTCTGTCACAAGATATTAATATAATAAAAGTAAAGCTCATCCAAAAAAAAGTTTGAATATTCTTCGATATTATTTTTAGTTCATATAATATATTATTTTTCTTTAATTATATACTTGCAAATTACTGTGAGCGTACTGTTATCATTAATGATGATAAAAGGTTGATTACATTGAAGTAAAACATTTTAAAAACTATTATTTTGAGAGTGGTTTAGTAAATTTCAAATATTGCTATCGAATTTTTAATATAAAATTAATATGAAGGTAAGCTCTCATAGAGTAATATATATAAAGTGTGTAAATAAAAGTATTAGCAATTTTGTTAATGTTAAAGTGGATTTATTAACAAATAAGTTATCAGGAAATGTATGTTTGTCTGCTTCATCCGTAATAAGTTACAGTAAGCAATCTGATATATTATACAAATTGTATACTATAGTCAAGCAAATATAAAAAAATATCCTACCTAATGTTACTGGGCAAGTATAAATATTGTTGAACATTGTATGTGGAAAATTATAGAACCTAAATTTTATATTTATTAGACTGAAATTGATACCTAATAGTTTGCACCATAAAGAGGTAAATATCATTTTTTTTATTATGATTCTGCAAACTCAAAGGTAAACAGATTATAAATAACTACATTGTAGATTTAATATAGACATACTTGGGTCAATTTTTATTCTATATAGATTTTATCAATATGTTTTATATAGGTGAGGTTGTTAGTTAATTTTACAGTTCCATTATAACTATAAGAGATACATGTGTATAAAAAAATCCAAAAAAATAAAATATAACAGCAGTCCATAGAAGATAGTTCCGCCAAAGTTAGATCCTAATAGGAAATTATTTTCTTCTTATTTGGCTTTCATTTGTGTTATCTGCACGGAATTCCTTTAACACATTGGGAAGACACAATACTGGTGCTCGCTTAATATTTAGCACATTTTCTTTTATTCTATGACTTCATTCACACTGAAATCATGGAATATTTTATCGTAGCCGTTTTATTATGGTAGTTATGTCTTAAACAACAAGCATTTTAAATTTTTGCCATACATATATATATATAAATATAGATATTTAAAGGAGTATCTATCTGTATTACATTTTTTATATTTAAATAATTGTCTCATTCATACAATTTAAGTGTCAATCGTGTTTAGTAAGTTATTTTTTTTACACAACTTCCATTAACTTTCATTGAAAAATTGTGTATGTAATGATCTCTTAATATTCTTTGCATTTTAAGTTAGATGGTGTCTTATTTATTTATATTTGATATAACCATATATAGTTTTAAATGTTTCCTTATTATTAAGTAATCAAAGTTTCTTTGTAATTACACGGAAAGTAGTTCAAAATTCTTTAGTTAAAGTACTTTTTAACAATGAAAAATAATAATAAGTATTTTATTATGTTTATAATAAAAATTTGGCTCAAAATGTACATATATGTTAAAGTACAACCATTATATAGTTTGTAAAATATGTCTTATTCATAAGTCATGGGTATAAAATTTAACTTACACAAATTTGTTTTATTTGTCATTATTTTGTTTTGCCTGCGTTGGGTTTGGGCATGTCTTCTAAAGCAGCCGGCAGTGGTTTTGTGTGGAACCAAGGATGATCCAAAGCCTGAAACGGAATCCGTATACATTTTGATATTTTCATTATGTCAACATAACGCCAAAAATTTAATTCCCTTTGAGAACAGTCTGTACTTATCCTTATCTCAAGTTATGTGAAGTACAAACCTCTTTAGCTGATATTCTCTTTTGAGCGTCGTAGAGAATGAAAGATTTTATGAGATGAATAGCGTCAGGTTCTACTCCTGGTAAAAGTTCCGTCCACGGCATAGGCGATGATTCGGGAAATGTTATTTTGTGGTAATCCGGCAATTCCGAGTGTTTCGGCCACGTCTCCTCAGTGGGCGTGCCGAGACGTTGTAAGACTATTGCCAACTGTTCAATATCAGACTCTCCCTGAAATAGTTTATATGAGATCTTAATTATGTCAAACAAAATACCGCAATAAACATTTCCCCTACAACTCAACACTCACCGCAAAAAGCGGTTGTTTTGTGATCATTTCAGCTATAATGCATCCGACAGCCCAAATGTCTACATTCTGACTATAATATCTTGCGCCATACAAAAGTTCTGGTGCGCGGTACCATCTTAAACGAAATAAAACTATAGATTAATTAATAAGAAAAGTATTTTTATGTTGTACGAATGTTACCTCGTTGCTACTTGATGTGAATAAGGCCTTCCACCATCCGGCCAATACAAACGAGCAAGTCCCAAGTCCGCTATTTTAAGTATACCCTCATGATTGATAAGCAAATTTGCAGGTTTAAGGTCCTTAAAATGATAGACTGTTAGAAATTGCATTGCATAGTAAACAAATTAGGGTTCTATGAAATTACCCTATGCATAACATAGTGTGCGTGCATGTAACGTGTGCCTTTCAGTAACATTTGGGCGTAAGTTTTCACTCTTGGTAATGTCAACTCCTGTTGTTTTTGGTGTAGCATTTCCCATAATCCAGAACACATATATTCCAATACTAGTACCAAGCACATCCCACGTGGAAACATGTCGTATAATTTTATTACCTGCAAAAAAAAAAGTTTGTTTTATGTATGAGAAACATACTTAGTCCCAAAACGAAATACAATAAATTAATTATTGAGGGATTGACTGACATATTTACACCGAAGTAACTGCAGTGCTTTTATTTCTCGCATTACATTAAGAGGAATACCATCCTCCAGATTTTTTATTAGAATCTTCTTCAAAGCTACATCACGTCCAGTAGGAAGATGCCGAGCCTTAAACACAAGTCCATGAGCACCTTCACCGATACGTCCTAGGACAGAGTAATTAGTTATATTACTCGCCATGTCAGCGTTCTTCTACAATGATATAAAGATTATTAAATTCACGAAATCAAAATACATTCTATAGTGACATCGCTGAGGTAATAAATAGTTGCCAAGGGTTACCAAGACTGAAAAGTACAAACAATTATTGATGATCTTTAAAATCACTCCTAATCTAAATAGTATATCATGACGAAAAAGTTTTCTTAGTTAATATCAACATGGACTACTTTATTTCTTAAACTATTTTAAGCACGTTAATGTCTCTGAAAATTGTGGATGTTAATTTTGCTATTTGCATAGCATTTCTAGATTATCTTACATCATCGTTATCGAGGGCTTTAAACTTGTAATTGAGAGAATTCAAAATCAATTTTACTAAAACAACACAATAATGAGAATTGAACAAAAGAATCTATGTTTGACCTATTCTTGTAAATGTTTGAATTAAATATTGATTCAACTGTTATAGTGAATGGAAATGGGTGACAATCTTTTCGATTTCTTTTAATGCCAACGTTCGTCTCAAACGGTTATATGTACACGTTAGCTTAAACATGTGGTTATTCAATACAAGTGTAGTTTTGCTATTTTTATATTTTTGCCACGTATCACAAAGTGCATCAATTCTCGCGCTTTTCTCTTCGCTGTCGTTTGCCGATCATCTTGTTTTTCGAGGATATGTTTCACTGTTAACACGTCAAGGACACACTGTGGTTCTCATGACGCCTTACCCTGGATATTTTGACTATCCAGATGCGGAACGAATTGTCGAGTTAAGTGTTGCTCAAGAATCCGCGAAATATTGGGACGAATACAAGGTCATTATGACTAACAATGACGACTATTACAAAAGAATGAGAGCTATAAATGATCTTTCCATAAAAATTGCCGTAACGCAACTAACATCGAAGCCTATGACAGCTCTGTTTGCTAATCCAAACGTGAAATTTGATCTAGTGATAACCGAAGCCGAAGTCCCAATATTGTATGGTGCTGCTGAAAAGTATCGAGCCCCTCATATATCGATAACTCCAACTAGCGGAAGAATCACACAATACGAATCCAAGGGATCACCAATACATCCAATACTGTACCCAGATGTGAATACCTTGAATTATAGAAACATAACGCGTTGGCAGAAAGTCGTCGAAATGTATCGCTACTTCCAAACCAGACACGAATATTATAACAATTATCTCCCACTCTGTGACATAGCGGCTAAAAAGATTTTTTTGCTTAAAAGGAATATTCTCGATGTTGAATATGATATCGATTTATTATTTGTCGCTGGAAATCCTCTCTTGATAGGCAACAGACCCACTTCATATGCCATAAAATATGTCGATCGATTACATATTAAACCAGGTTTTGGATTGTCGGATGTAAAGTATTCCTCTATTTTTCATATTCATATATTCGTATAGAAAACAACACAGCAGCTAAAGTTTAAGAGCAACATAATTATTATTTTCAGGATCTCAAAGCAGTTTTAGATTCAGCCACGAAAGGTGCCATTTACTTTAGTTTAGGAGCCCTGCAAGAATCCGAACACCTGTCTGACCATATATTACAGACATTAGCTGATGCATTCAGAGAATTGCCTTATTTGGTGTTATGGAAAATTGGTAACACGACTATGATAAATAAACCAGACAACGTCCTAGCTCACGCGTGGTTCCCACAACAAGAAATTTTGGGTATAATTATACTAATTTATATAAATCCGTAAAATGTTTCGCTACTGTTTTTTAATTAATGGTGATTTTTTTTAGCACATCCTAACATTAAAGCCTTTATTACCCATGGAGGTCCACGTTCTTTAGAAGAGGCTTTATTTTATCAAGTTCCAATAATTGGTTTACCAACTATTAAGTCTAGAGCGGTATTTATTAAGGATATAACTCGGTATGGAGCAGGAGAACTACTCGATATACATTATTTAGACAAGGACATACTGAAAGACGTAATCAATACAGTTGCAACAACAGAAAGGTAAAAATTTGCTCTATGTACTCTCACTGTATATAAAATTCAAAAATTTTATCATAAATTTATTGTTCCGCTTCAATTTTTTTTTAAATTGAATGACAAGTCAATTTTTGTTTTACAGCTATAAAAAGGCGATGATCAAGTTAAAAAGTATGGTCGTGGATCCGTTAATATCGGGGCCAGAGAATGCTCAATGGTGGACGGAATATATATTACGACACGGAGGTGCTAAACATTTACGGTCACCAGCAGTGGGACTTAGTTTCATCAAATACTACATGCTCGATATATTCAGTGTTGTAATATCTATATTAATAACTATGGTCACACTAACGTACTTTCTATTGCGTTATATAATTAAACGTTTAAAAGTCCGTTACTTGCAAAGGTTTAAATCTTCGGGCAAATTTAAAGCATTATAATATTTGATGAATGAATGAATGGAATTTTATGTTTTTTTTTTTTAAATAAAAATCTCTTTATAAAAATTATAGCCTTTTTCTGATCACACCATTCACATCATCACACATTTAAATGTTGGTTCATAGAATTTAATATTGCTAAGACTTTAAGATTGTTTAAGCGAAAATACTAGGTTTTTAGTAATAATTTTTGAGCAGTTTCACGTAAATAAAATATTATGGTAAGAGAATGCTGTCAGTATATAGAGAAATATTGACAATCTCCGTTATTATATCTGAAAGGTCTTATAATGTTCGGATGTGGTGTTTTGATTTATAATTTTATAAAAAAGTACCGGTAACTTATACTAGAAGACGCTAAATAAAGTTTATATAAGATTTTAACAACAATTTAAATTGGTGAGTAATATATCGTTGTGATAACGACATATTTATCAAGGTATATTTTCAAAAAAATAAAATAAAAAAGCTTTAAAAATATTGATAACAAGAATAATTTTATGGAATGTTGCTTACAGTTTAGCTTTATATCCGAAGGATGATGGTAAAAGATTATCATTGGAAAAATATTACACAATTCTAGTGCTAAAGGAAAAAAAATTAAATTTTTTTTTTTAAATATCAAAGTTGACAGATGACAGAAAAAGAAATTGCATTTTCTTCTATTATTCAAAATTCATAACATAGTATGAAAAGTGAAGAATTAAATTATTATGCTAAAAAATTCAATGGGTTTTGTTTTGTAACGATCAAATATTCAGTAATTAACAATGTCAATCGTAAGGACATGTCCGGGCCTTTACTGCGGGCGTACAGAGTTTAATGATGGCTCTTGGAGTGAATGTGGTGCATGTCCTAGGGGTTTTCGTACCAATGAGACAAGCTACTGTGTGGAGTGCACTGATGAACCAACATTATATGATTGGCAATACCTGGGTTTTATGGTTCTCTTGCCTCTAGTCTTACATTGGTTTTTTATTGATATGGTTGCAAGCAGTGATCGGTGAGACAGTATGCATATCAAATGAATCCTACAAAATTGTTTAAGGGTTGTAATGTGCTCATTATCATTACAGTAAAAGCTCAATGGCAGCACAGCATATATGTGCATTTATTGAAATTCTCTCAGGGACACTTGCTGCACTGCTAGTTTTACCACCTACTGGCTCTATAATCCTTCATGTTTGTACACCAAAAGCCCTATCAGATTGGTATACTTTACTGCATAATCCGCAACCGGATTATAAGGAGACACTTCATTGCACACAGGAAGCTGTGTATCCCTTGTAAGTTATGTGAATATATAAAATATCTAAAAATAATATAACAATTTAATAATTTCACTTCATATTAAAAATTTTATGGAAACAGCAAGCTTATATATCTTTCTATATCATAAGCCTAATGCCTAAAAAATAGGATGTGATATTAGGTTAATGTAATTTCTTTAATACGGACAAAGTTTGATTCATAATCAATGCTTTAATTTATTTATAATTCTTATTAACAGTTAGCAACTTAAAGAAATCTTATATTAAAATTTGCAATACTAAGAGGTCTATTTCATTAAAGATTGATGTTTTTATTATTACTATAATTGGAAAACATTTAGGACAATCTCTTTCACTTATATTGTAGATACACACTAGTGCTTCTTATTTATGCATTTAGTCTGCTGATGACGGTAACAATACGTCCGTTCCTACTGGCCTGGCATAACACAAACTCGGGGAAAAAGGCCATATATTGTGCTCTATACTTTTACCCAATACTCGTACTTATGCATACAGTTGCAGCCGGCTTGATTTGTAAGTAGATTTAATATTAAATAAAGAATTGTTGAAAAATGAACAAAATATAAGTAACATATTTATATGGTTATTTTAGCAATTTTACTAATATAATTATAATAGATATAATTTTACTTATATAATAGGATAATAATTAACATATTTAACACTGTCTTTGCAGATTGTGCCTTCCCATACATAATTATAATCATATCGATGATTACTTCAGCGTCACACTTCTCAATCAAATTTGATCAATCGGCTCCAGCTTTATTGACGTCATCGGTGACAAATGTCAGAAACTTAGTCATACTCCTCGGACATTGGTTGATTCATGCCTATGGGATCATATCGCTCACAGGTTTCAAAGAACTATGGTACTTAACACTTGTACCGACACCAGCTCTGTTTTATATTCTGACTGCTCAATTTACCGATCCAATGAAGATTCATAGTGATTGATTCAAAGTGTCCTTGAAAAAGGAGTGTTTGGTTGACATCATCAGGCTGTTATCACATGCAGGAGATGGAATGGAAATTGAGTTGGGTGTCATAGATTAGGGTAGGAGATTGTGTTGAAGGAATAATTTTTAATCTGTGCATTTTTAAGAAAGTATATGCATTGATATTTAATAAACATCATACTACTAAACTGTTTTATAAATATGTCATCCATGTAGATGTAAGGTTAAAAGAATTATACTAATAATAAAATATGGATGTTATTTATTAAATAATTAAATTAATAGTTCTTTGTATTATTTTGAAAAACATTTTTGGAAACACTAACAGTTGATAAAAATGTAGAATTTTTTTTGTTAAGAATAATTTGTTGTTTCTTTCTTAATTTAAATTTATACTCGTACGTTCATTTAGGTTCCAAATACATTCTCTTTTAATACATAGAATTAACTTCATGATAATCAATAAATATGTTAGTATGAAAAACAATTGAAAACAGTAAACCTGCTTTCTGATGATGTTATAAGAGACATTACGAAAAAGACTAATATCTGATATGAAAAATTTACTCACTTAGATATTGATTTTTTTTAAATTTCGTATTGTCTATTGCTGTTAGCTCTATTGGCTGTTACATCGTCACCGGGAGGGTGGGCCGCCCGATGGGATTTACTCGTATGATTCGGGCCCGATAGGCCCTTAGATATTGAGTCTTACTACTGATATTACGAATTTATTATTACGGTTATAATATATCCCAAGATTATTGTACTTCCAGCAATAATACGTCATATAAGTTAACTGTCTGAAGTCTCGTGACGTAGACGATAGATGGTGCTTTCAATAAAATATTTTGCCTTATGTAAAATGATCAGATAAAGTTCAATGCGTAAATTGCTAGACAAACCCTAATGATTCTCAAATAAGTGCACTATTGCAAGTTTTATTTATATTTTAAGAAAAGCATATATGATAATACCTACGAGAATGAAGGTAGAGCTGATTAATAAAAACATTTTGCAAGGGTATATGTGTCGGGTTATTTGTATTGTAGGTATTTATTCTATTTCGTATGCTTATTTTGCAGTCAAGTTAGTAATAAAATCTCTTTCGTACTTCATACTAGCGCAATCAAAACAAATCTGGTGTTCTAATATTTGTTGAAATCGTTTGATTCGATTCCCAGACGGGTACAAAAACTATGATGTGCATAAACACATTGTATTTGAACAATTCTTTTTTTTTGGTTCTCAGCAGTCCAATGAAAACGGATGTAAAAAACCTTAAAAAATTTTACGTATTTTTTGTTTGACTATTTATTATATAGAAATTTCAAGAATGATTTCCTTTAGATTAGGTATGAGAAGAAACACGTATAATATTATCGACACTGCTACTTAAGAAACCGTGTTTTGAATGTCTTAAAAATGGAAGAGTAATAGGTATTTTTTTGGTTTACTTTCTGATAACTAACTATTTAGCATTATTCAAAGTTAAATGCTTGTCGATATAAAAAAATAGTATACTAAAACAGATTGCTTTGCATTAATGTGATTATTTTGCATCACTTTTTAAAATTTTCGAGCATAAATGAACGGTTATGACTGGACAGATATCTTATAAAATCGGATTATAATTTTTAATAAAATAAATCGATATTATCTTATGTATAAATACGAATCTGCGCTTTCTGGAGTTAATTCATCTATAGATTCAGTCGGATACTATTTCTCCCACGGGAGATTTTAATAAAAAATACAGACACAAACAAAACGTTTACTGTAATTACTGTACAAAGAGAATACAGATTAAAGAAATACATAAGCAAAACAAAATGAAAAGGGAGTCGGGTCGTTTAAAGGCGATCTCATTATTAAACGTTTTTCATTTTCGGACCACGACAGAAACCGCCGTAGCCGTTTTTCTTTTTTTTTTGTGTTGGATATCCTTTGTCTAGGTACTCTGACATTCAGCCGCAAACCGACAGCTTCTGGAAATAAAGAAATATACAATAAGTATTTAATATAATACCTATGAAGAAATATATATTTGTTAATATATAAAGAAATAAGATATGTTAATTATTTTTGTTCTTATCTTCGGAATAAGTAATAGTCTAGGAATAAGTGAATGTTATCCAAAAATATATATCTTATCTGTGGGTTACCACGTAGCACAGCTTAGATATTAGCTGTTAAGCTAATATGTTATAGCATTAGATTTATTACCGTATTATACTTATTGTTCCAATTTAATTCTTATATTTAAAAACAGTACGTCTATTGCTTTATCCATTTTTCTGTGAATGTGCACTCTTTGTACCTATTTCATTACTAAACTAGTAACAGTAAAATAGTAACAGTGACCTTACCGCAAGTTTGCCATCGTCACAATACGTACTGAGCGTTTTCAGTTTTTCACACAAACATTTTAGAAATTCATAATATAGATGTACATGTGCTAAAGAAAAAAACTGCCAACGTTAAGTCTTTAGTCTCCGATGGAATACGGATGTACCACGTAAGCGTGCTGGTAAAAGCGTTTTATCGATAACATTTCGTGTTATCTTAAAAACTAGATCAAAAACCTGAAGTCCTGAATTTGGGCAGGTGCTCTTAACGTGGTACATAAAAAGCTTTTATTCGACTTAGTACGTAGGAATAACATTTTTCATCCTATATTCATATCCGGGCATCGCATCATTATTTGCGTATCCATACCACCGTACTAGTGTTTTCATAGTTTTACATTCGTTAACAAACGCCCAACAAATATTTTGGTTTCCGTCGCTCGTGGCGTAAATGAATGTTCCGTTTGTAGGTTGAAGTACTGCGGAGAGCGTAGTTCTGTCCGGCCTTTGTGTCTACACCTGTTATTAAAACTTTTGCGAACCGAGCGAATTCCCTTTTTATATTTTCCGTTGATTGCGGTATTATTATTCCTGTACAATAAAGAGATCCTTTAATCTACTCGCCGCTGGTATTTGTTCGAATAATTAAACAAATATTTTTTGTTGAATAGGTACGTAGCTTAGGTACATTTTTACAATAGCTGTCTTTAGAAATAATAACTTTTTGTAGTTTGTAATTAATTTGATCGTCTTGATGAATAAAAAAAACAAATATTATTACATTACAGCCTCGTTAAGATTATGGTGACTTTAGCATTGTTTTTTTTCAGTGTAACAATGTTTTTTTTATCCATTGCTATGTAGGCACTCTGAGCTAGTTATATTCAACCCATTGTGAATGTTAAACAGAAATTCGTGAAATAATGTATATTAATATATATTCAGTATTTGTGTACACGTAGATATTTCATCCAAAACGATTTAGTAGCTTTTCAAAAGTACAGATAAAAATATTTATACTATAACGTAGTTAGTAAACATCTGAAGTTTTGTGTATTTACATATCTTAATATAAAGGTTTTCTGAGTAATTTGCTTTCACTTTATATTTTACGTTTGTCAAAAGAAAGATACTTCTTTATTAATAAGAGACATTGAAATAAATAACCAATAAATTGATATTCAATGATCTATACGAGTGGGATGTGACATTGAATATTACGATTCAGTTTACACATGTCAAAAACGTATTAAATTAAGATGTAATTGAAGTAAAAATAAACGATACATTGATCGTTATGTATCAGCTGTAAAATTTTCAGACAGCGGAAATTGCTTCATCGTCAAAATTCACTAACGAGACTCAAAAACAACTCGCAGACAGACAGACGTGATAAGTCACTTATGACAACAGATTAATATGATTCATTAATAGTATTTTTGTGTATTTTTTTGTAAATCATGTAAGTGAGTTTATTAAAAACTAAATAACTCCAAGTCAATTTACATTACATTGTTTTTTTGCTGTACAAAGATTGTTCTCTCCTATTCTGTTAATTATGTTTCATATATGAGATGTTATGTATTTAATTTAAAATAAATCTATTCTATCTATAAATAATTCTATCTATTCCACAAATCTATTCTATATCTCTCTCATATTACATATTGCATGTTTTTTATAATAAATAAACTGAAATAAACAGCAACACGAGAAAAACGTTTGATTAAACTTCATGGTAACTTATTCTTAATTGATTTTATTTAAAATCATTTATATAAAAATATAAATAATTCCTACCCAGTCCAACCAAAACATGATTAACTGATAGATAATGTTTAAAAGGACTTACTCATTTTTAGATTTTTACTAACATATTATAGACAGAATTAATTTATTTTATATTGAATTATTGTTATATGTAAAATGACTTTATTTTTAATTTTAAATGAAATATGTTATATTCTTTATAATATAATTTTCACGTTCTTAACAAATGCAATGGGTGGATGGACTTATTTAAAACATCACAAATCACGTATACGTTTCCTAATTAATCATTAAAAACCAAAAAATATATAAAAGGTATTCGTTGTGGCCTGGAGGTTAAAGGTCATACGTGAGGGCGAGTACCAATCCGAAACCCGGCTAGTACCAATGTGATCTTTTCTGAGTCATATGTACTTTCTAAGAGTATTTAGACACCACTGACACACTGAAGGTAAAGAAAAACATTGTGGGGATACCTGGACTTATAACTCAAATTATAAGTTTGAAACAATCCGCCTTAAGCAAGCGCGGTGATTAATGCTCTAACCTTCTTCATGTGAGAAGAGGACTTTGCTCAGCAGTGGGCTCTGATAGGCTCATGATTATGAAAAATTTATTTGTTGTATTATCTTCATATATTTAATAATATTTACTTGGTTACATTATACAATTAGTGTAACCAATCGGGCCGATAATGAGATCTTAGATTTTCGCGAGACATTTAAATGAAACTAAAATATTTCGG
>DVQP01002157.1:0-13211 GCA_018231745.1 Danaus eresimus
CATACAAATTGCGCATCACTAACACTGCATAGCACAAACCATACATATTGCGCAATATTATCGCCGATGTATGGGCAGCCTAATACATTACGTGATTGTGCCACGTCATTGTCCAGAATCCCGTGGTAGTGGTGATGCTGTCTCTGTCTGGCGGTCACCGGTCCGGCCCCGCCCTGCTGGGTCCCTGCTCCGTGGACAATCTGTTCCACGAGCTGGGTCACGCGCTCCACTCGATGTTGGCCCGCGCCCCTCACCAGCACGTGGCCGGCACGCGCTGCGCCACGGACCTCGCTGAACTACCCTCGGTCCTCATGGAACACTTCGCTGCGGAACCTCGCGTACGTCACAGCGTATTCAATATACTCGATATATGCTACAAGATTTGACTCCTAAGCAGCCAAGAGTAACAAAATGTTAGGTTTATCATAGAGTACCTTATATTGTTACGAGTTGGAGGTAGCTGTTGAGATTTTTGTTTCCATTATATTTATCGCCATAAACAGTTGTTGCATTACTAAACTAAATGAGAGGCGCTTGGGAATATATCCCGAAGAAAAAACCATTTTAAAAGTTTGTGTACTTTTTATTCGTCGTATAGGTGGTGCGTCGTTTCGCGCGTCACTTCCAAACCGGAGAGCCGATGCCAGAGGACATGTTGCAGCGGCTGTGCGCTTCCAAACACCTCTTCGGCGCCAGCGAGATGCAGTTACAGGTGGTTACAGTCAGTTATGTGTGATGTCCGTGCATCATCAGCGAACTCAGCGGTCTATTGACGGTTCCAGGTGTTCTACTCGGCGTTAGACCAACAGTACCACGGACCGGAAGCGGGTCAGGGCGAGGACACCACGGAGGTACTGAGACAAGTTCAGAAACAGTACTACGGATTACCGTATGTGGAGAACACGGTAATGTTTCGATCGATTAATATGTATTTGATGAGTGCTATACTAAATAACAAAGTAAATTCCTCCGTCACAAGGCCTGGCAACATCGCTTCAGTCATCTCATCGGATACGGCGCGAAGTACTACTCTTACCTGATATCAAGAGCGTTGGCGTGGAGCGCCTGGAGGACGCACTTCCACACACAACCGCTCAGTCGGACGGCCGGCGAGCGACTGAGGCACGGACTCCTCAAACACGGAGGATCCGTCCCGCCACAGGTTACTTGCTACTTATACATTAACTGATGGCAACACTAAATGAACAAATAAGGAAACAATTAAAAACCACTTAAACACTGTCACCCGCCCTCTCAGCAGCGTAAACGTTTAACACAACCTAGTTGGAAGTCGATTTAAAAAAGGTCTTATAAGAGTAAAAGGACTTTGTCACATTTTTTGTGTTCCGGTTCTGTCATCACTCCGGTGAATATATTTAACTTAAATATTTATTGTTAAAAAATAGATTGAAAGTTCGATGATTTTGATATTTTATTCGTCATCAGATCTTACTAAAGGATTTCCTGGAGACGGAGGTCACACCCCACACGCTGGCGATGGCTCTGACTGAGGAGCTCGACTATCACAAGGACTACCTCGACACTGTGTTCAAGATAGCTGACAAGTAGCTCCCAGGACGCGTTGATATTGTGCTATAGGACTGTATCGAAATATAAGACGGAAAAAACATTTACTAATGTACCATGAGACACGGTGTCATATTAATAATCTTGCCGAAACCTAACCGAGGTTATCGAACCCTACCCTAGTCAGTGTAGTACTAATGTCTTCCTGATAGCGTCCAAAAATGTAAATACCTTTTTGATCTGGTTTAGTGATGTCTTATCGATAATGTTTAACAGTTTTTCAGAAGTTTATTCATTGTTGATATGTAAATGCATTTGTTAGCGACTAAGAAGGTTTGTTCAATCATTGCTGCTATATATTGCTTAGACGTTTTCTACTATTTATTGAACATCACTTCTAATGAGGCAATCTTCATTCATAATCTTCTTAGTTTGTCCATACTTGGCTTGTAATTTCTACTAAAGTATGTCTGTCTGTGATTTTATGTCATCACGGAAACGAAACGCAATAATATGAAGGGTAAAAATAAAATATGATTAGAAAATTATAAATAGTTTTATTGGAGATCCCTCCCGGTGTGAACACAACCTTACTGTTACAGCAAAGCATTGCGTACTACGTTTCGTTCCTCACAAACTCTGAGCAAAACTTTAAATACAAAATGTACAAAAAGTAACCCGCCGCAGCCTGGGCGTGTCCCGCCGTGTCCCGCTGCATGCTCCGGGAGGGACGATTAATATCACGCACATTTTGTCGCTAGTGTTCAACAAACCGGTTGAGGAGTTCGCACTCTGCGATATTTTCTACCTCTAGTACATTTCAATATAATAATTATTGCCGCTGTAATGAATACCACGATGCCGATGAATGTGAACTATCTGCTTATGAGAGGCGTTTGTCACTCGCTAATTTACGTTTAGAATTCCTAGACTTAACCATAACATACTCATATAAATATATAACTGTATAATAACAATATTCGTAGTCTCTTGACGTTAAGTATCGTAGACATGTGACGGAGAGCCGCGGCAACAGAACTGATTGTAAATCCAAATATTGTATTACATGTTGGATGCTAAAACTTTATTTAATATCATCTATCGTAACAGTGAGACACTTGACGGAGCCAAGACGATACAAGAATAAAAGATCGCGTGTCATCGGCGAGTTAACAGAACGTAAGACTTATTAAACATATTTGTCGGTTGCAGGCGGCTCGTGTTGCAGTTCATTACGCGACGTAGTTGTATTGGTTGGGATTGTCCTTGTCCCGCTCCATGTAGTCACGGTCGATGAGAGACTCTATACGCTTCTTGAGGTCTGCTGGCTGTAATGTGAATTAAGGTGGCATCAGAACAGTTATATATATAAAGAGATTATAAACGAATGATTAATATATATACATATATATAGGATCGGTTACCTTGACGGGAAATTTGAGCTGGTTGTAGAGTTCAGATATAAGAAGGTTGTGTGAGAGAGCCTTCCTCATCTTCATGACCCGTACGATGGCCGCGTCTATCTGGTACTGACGATCTTGGAACACTCGCTCCTCGGTGGCCTTCTGTTCCTCGCTCTGAAAAATTCAAGTTATATTTGGTTATATTGACTTATATCCTAGGTGTGTTTAAATACGAACTCAGTGGTTGTACCACATACACAACCATAATGAGCAGAATAATTATATATAGAACTAATTTAAAGTTAGTTTTAATATACTGATACATACAAGTCAACACCTGCTATATGCATAGAAGGCAATTTGTATGACACGTCGGTTGACACACACGAGAAAAAGTAATGCGGTCAAATATAAAATGCATCAGTAATTTTATCAAATGACACATCGTGGTACTAACAGTCTCCTTCATCTGTATCTGGTTGATCTTGATGCGGAACAGTTTGTTGGTGAAGTCCGCGTTGAAGGCGAAGTGGTCCCGGTCCTGCACATCTCTCCCGCGCGGGGTCTTCATCAGCACCCGCGCCTTACCGCAAGCTAGCGACTGCAGCGTGCGCCGCAGCTCCCCCTCCTGCACACACACCCTCGCTTAGAAACAACTATCATTATTAATATTTACTCCGGTTTAGCTTCTCTTAAAATCGTTACAGCAGCTCCGCCACTATTAATCATTATAGTGACCCGCCGTTTCGCCTTATGGCTGTGTAGTGGGTTAACATCCAAAACATTTCGACACTCGGAATTGGTCCAAGCTTTAAAGGACGATCTATAAGTTATATCTTAGTGTTAGTTCAGTGAGTACCTCGATGTTGGTGGCAGTCTTAATGTCTTCAAAGGAGAGATTGTCCCCGTCATTGAAGAGTAACAGAACCAGCGCTTGGAACAACGAGACCTGCAGTTCTTTGTTACCCTGGAATTGAATAATATTTTTTTTGCATAAAATAGTAGATCATAAATCTCTAATCCCATTTATAGAGTATATATAAGTATGTTTATGTTTTATTTATCTTAATAATTCTATAATTATAGTCCATGTTTTTTCTTTACTCCCATTATAGCTTTATTCATTACATATTTTAGTTATAGAGTAATAAAATCCATTTCAGGCAGCTATACGTGTCTCATAGCTTATAACATGAGTGTAACCTGTGTGAAGTGCGCTCTGAGCACGCAGTGGCCCAGCGTCGCCTGCCACTGTAGCTTCCTGCCGGAGTGCTTGGCGAGGTAGAACTTGGCGAAGTGCTCCTGGTGGCGGGTGAGTTCCCCCGGCAGCCGCACGTCCACGGCCGCGTACGTCGGCCAGAAACCCATGGTCAGGATGTACACGGACAGCTCGAGCCCCCCGCCCTCGCTGGTCGCTGATAGATGCTGCGTGAATGATATGATGACATTACTCATATGCCACAGTGATTAGAATGGAAACTTATATTTTCGGACTGCTACGCGTTATATTTTTTATTATTATACATAACAATCACCGTAATCACCGCAGAGTAGTTCGAAAATATTAGTTCAATTTAAATGAATACGCGAAAGTCTTGAACTCATCGTGATTAGGAATTCAGAATCAATTAATGTTTTCCATTAATAATACAACTTTGATTTACTAATCTCACGGCTGGCTGGGATGACTTTTGGAATTTATTATCTGTTTTCAACCTCTAACGTGTAAGAAACACGTTTAAAATTTTTGGATGGGCCTATTATGTAATGACAGACAAAAATTGAAATGCATGGGGTTCCTGACATAAGTACCTGCTTGTATGTAATGTTAATATCCTTCGACAGTTCCATGTCTTTGAACATGCCTTCCAACTTGCAGGTGAATCCCCCTCCGCACTCCTGCTTCAGTTTACTTAACATGGACTTCTCCGCGTCCACGGAGGCCGACTTGCCCACCAACAACCTCTTTGCTAGATCCTTCTTGTAGAAGGCCTCGAACACATCCTTTCCGTGTATGAAACGGAACAAAACCATTATTTTGTCCAGCAGTCTTTCTAGTTCTTCCTCCGTCGCCTCCTTGTTGCCGGCTCTCAGCTTGAGGTCCACGAATTTTGCTGTAGAGGATAATTCGTTATTAGATTTATTATATTTTTGTAGTAATCAATAAAACTACAATAAGCGGCCAGTTGCTATTTAGTGTTGCTAGACAGGATGACAGATCCTAATTCAATAAAGTGATCTACATACATTACAATTGACATCATATATTTAGCAGCACCAACCGAGTCTAAGTAATACACAATAAATTTTTGTTCACAGTAAAAAATGAATTTAACTTAATGGTATTGTTGGTACCAATAAGCTCAGCCGGTTTATTCTGTCTCTGGTTGATGAAGTGTTCGAAGGCCTCTCTCATGGAGTAGAGGAACCGGTCGTTTCTCTGAAAGCACGTGCTCACAACATTGTCCAGCTGCTCTTTGAATTCTAACAGTTCCGCCACCATAGTCTTGTCACGCTCCGGCTCGATAACTATGGTTCGTCCTTTTTTCTGTAACGTACAACAAACTTACATTTATGTATACGTACATACAGTTACTTTAATTCTTAACCCACAGGTTACAGCGACATTTCTACTTATCATAAGACTATGCCATTTCATATATTCGAATTTCAACTCAGTAATTAGTTAACATGGCTTCAATATTAAAATGCCTTCAGTTAATGTTTTCTTACAACAGTGAAGATGTAACTTTACCTTAATGTACGCATTAAAGTGGTTACACAGCTCGGTGAGTCCGTCCTTGACTCTGCTGAACAGTGAGTATAAGGTAGCGAGGTCTCGGAGACGCGGGCCGTCCATGAGCGACTCGAGCCCCTTGCTAAGTACACCGCTGACATGTTCACTCAACAACTGACGCTCCACTGTGTGGATGAGCTGCCATCTGTGATCATAACCAAAAAGTATATAACATTTTGTTACTATTACGCTAAATACAACAACAAAAATTATTTTAATTGATGATTAATTTTTATTGGTTGGTTAAAATTATTATCAAAATGAATTAAGTCCAGCAAAAGTACTAATTCATCTTTATTTCAAATAAAACTTAACATTTATATTTTAATCAATGTTAAAGAAAAATGATGTTAGCGCCGGGTAAGATGTATATAGTGTATGATATTAAGAAGACATCTCACTTGGTACAGGGGTCCAGGTAGTGTAGAAGTCGCTCGTTCTCTTCCCTGAGCCTTTTCTCCACGTGTGCCAGATACTGCGGTACGGCCAACTCTCTCATCAGACGCTGGCCCTCCGCACAGTACAGACGCTCTGTGGCTTGAAGGAACCTGTAATTCATTGTTAACAGAATATTCTATTAATTTGCCAACCATACTTAATATAATAAATACACATGCTGCTGATGTATGGATATTTAATGTTCTTTCGCAACAAGTACACCAGTCCCATTTTGATCTGACAATCAAATAATGGAGGTTATACATTAAAAATAAATTCATTTCACATTTATGATATGACAATGTTTCTCTGAGCCATTTTGGACAAATTTCATGGGTTAATTTGAACAAACTTTCATACATACTTGTGTTCGAAGGCATCCTGGTATATCTGAAGGTCGGACAGCATCCTCAATAAACTCTTCAGCAGTGAGATATCCACGGCGTCTCCCCCTCTTTCCCGTTCTATCAAAGTCAACAGTCCATCAACAGTGCGTGTCTGAATCAGAGTGTTCATAGCTATATGATGTCGGAACAGATCTAGACCCATGTCCCTGGAATACAGTAAAAGATAACATTAGCGTCCGCGCTCTTCATGAGCAATTTCACAATCAGCTGCACTGAGATGCTTCAAAGCACTATAGCTACTTTCAATTAGTCCCACATACAAAATATATATGATTATGTGAGATTAAAAGCTTGATTTTTGTAGCCCTATGTAAGTAAGGACTGAGTTGATTTTTAACAGTAATATTGCATTAAATGTATGTAACATACAGAAGAACCTCATTTATTAATATATTTATGTTTCAACATATAAGCAATACTAACCTATCAGATTTTCATTAGTTATATCATAATTTCATTAAATTATGATATAACTATATCTTATACTGCATTATGCACAGAGTGAACTTTAGTTCCGTTTTTGTCTGGAGCTGTTAGCCCTATTGGCTGTACAGCATCACCGGGAGGAGTGGGTGGCCCAAGGAGACCAGAGATTGAATTAAACATCTATTGTGAATTAAACTTGTAGTACAAAGATAGAAAAATAAAAGGTTAAATTTAATTCAGAAAACAATTTTTTCATAAAAAACTACTGATTGTTAAAATATATTGGGACTTATTATGAAAGACAAAGTTGGATATTAGAATAATGTTATGAAAAATGTATTCAAGAAATAAGTTGTGATACATTACCTTTGCCAATCATAAAGTTAACTTAACGAGTATACTGACCATATAGAATGTATGCTAGGGTTTTGGAGGACATAAGTCCGGTCCAGGTACAAGAAGATGCTTCTGATCATGATCATTTGTCGGCAGTGAGCCCGCCAACAGTCGTCCATACGTTTGAGAAACACTTGGCGATCCATGCTCTCCGATAGGAACTGCTCAATGTTTGATTTCACATGGGCTTCCACTAAGTTTGTTAAATTAACATACAATTGAGACGCCATCTGGAAAAGTATTGCAAAAAGTTATATTATGGTAAAAACATGAATTTATTGAGTAATTTTTAGATGGAATTCTATAAGAATTGTTTCAGATCAAGTACTCTCATTCTTGTAAATTATTATTCTATCTTATGAATATAATAATTATTTAGCACAAAAATGCAGCACCATATCAAAGCAATATTCTGTTACTAATAAATATGATAACTTTTGTGATAATTATTCTTGTTTACGTTTATGATAAACTGTTCTTGTAATAAATTGAAGTTCTTATATAATACAATACTTTTTGATTATTTCACATGTTTGAACGCTATTTTCCAGAAAAAGTATTCTCTGTATATTAAATCCGACTTTATGTTCTCTTTAAAAAATTATAATATACCTCATCGCTTTTTAGTCAATACATTTTACAGTTTACTTTGATTGTACAGTACAGTGTACAATTTATTTTGATTTATTTTGTCACTGTAAAAATTATAGATGCAATGTCAAACATTGACCAACTAACTAACATGAACATTTTTAGTTGTTTTCATGTAGTTAGTAGAGAAGTGAATATTTTATAAGATGTTTGATGAATAAGTAATAAATAACTACAAAAATTACTAAAACAATATTGTTAAGTTTGTAAACATTCTAAACATGTAGTATATACCTTATGGCTACACATATTTTCAACTGCTTGGTATAATTCTTCTAAGGAATAGGCGATTGCCTTCGACGTTTGTATAGCTATAACAGCCTCTCGTAATTTGCTCCATGTTGTTTCTTGATAGTTTTCCGGAAGGTTCGGTTTACCTGAAAAATAATCACAATCATCATTTCACGTCAAGAGGTTATGACAAGTAAATTTAATATTATTGTAATATAATTATGAGCAGACTTTTAAAGTTTTTAATAACTAGTTTCTTTGTTGTTGCGCCAGGTTTATTCATGGACGACGTCGTCATTTTGATAGTGCCATTAACATTGGGATTGAGCATTGAGAAGTTAGATTTCTTTTCGTTAGAACTCATATCGTCAAATTTTGATCTTTTGCTACACTGATCGCTGCTGGCACTTAAATTAGAACGTTTTCTACACTGATTTCCACCCTCCTCGACCAAAACTGACGTTTTAGCTATTCCCGACATAAGAAAGCATGTTATGGCCGCAGCCACAATACACTATAATGCGATTATCTTTAATTAATTACAAAATACAAATAAAAATAGATGCAGTCAGTCAATATTCACTACGATAACCACCATTACGGTATGGTGAGACTGTAGATGGCGCTACACGTTATTGTCTATGCTACTGCTGTCATTAAACTTTTTAAAAAGTAGAGAACATAGGAAATGTAGTTAACTAATTGCTAAAATGTGTAAAAGAAAATTATACTATATGTAGTAAAAAAAACAATGAATTTGAAAGAAATCGTGAAATATAATTTTTCGACCTGCTGGCAATTCGAAATATTTTTTAAAGACAATAATTTATTTAAAATAATAAGTATAACAGTTTAAGTAATATCAGGTACCATACTCTTAATATTTTAATGTCCACTGTTTACACTTTTAGACTGTAAGTTATTTGTTTCTATTATTTTTCATACCTATGGGTGTATATATAATATTGATATCCAAACATGTAGTCACTGTAGAGATTTTTAATAATTAAGAATCTCTATTATGATATAGTGAATTCAGTTTGACTCTTAAAAGTAGTTTCTGTTTAATTTATTATAAAAAAAGAACAAGTCAGTGTTATTCATAATTACTTTTTAAAACTATTCATTTTTTAGTTAGAAGTATTCTTGAGGTATTTAAATAAAATGGCGGGCATATTTTCACTATTAGGAAGAGAGTTAATAGTTCAAAGTTAATAATTTCATATCTATTGATTTTTGATTGATAAAAGTAGGTAATTTAAATAAAAGTAAGTAGAAAGATGAGTTAAATCCAAATTATTTTTTTCGGAAATTAAGTAGACACTTACAAGGCTATTATTAATCGTTATGTTGCAAAAGGTAAATAGCTAGGGTGAATATTCCCCTTCTTAGAATTTAGAATGTTAAATGTAGTATTTGAAAACAATTTCAAGCATCTTTGTCTGTAGATGAAAGATGTGTTATAGCTTCACTAGATGGGGTGATATGTTTTATTTAATAAAAAGATTTACTAACACTGGTGCAACTAGATGTACAGTATATATAAATTTTTTTGCCTTTATTTTTCAGAGACTTGTAGTCTCTGGAACGGTTTCTTTCAATTTCATTCAAAATCATTAATATTTTGTAAAGATTGCCCGTGTCTTCTTCATTGTTATTGTTTCCGCTAATACTAGTGTAATCCTTATCGCTACCTTTTCTTTCCTTAATGAAAGCATTTTTAATTTTTGCTTCATACTTGTTTGGTCGGCGGTTTCCATGAACCATTAAATCTTTTTGTTACATGAAATAGGGCTTTGGCTAAAGGGGCACAACACTGCATTGCTAAATTCCTTGTTTGAAAGCTGTTTTAGTTGGTTGTAGTGTTTAAACTATCTCTTATCTTTAAAAAGCAGGATTTTAATGTACGATTCAAATACCGTAATAAATTAAACGGAAGTAAACAGAGACGTTTAGTTATTTAATTAAAATACGTCCAGTGTATAGGAACTACATCATTACTGATAAGGTGTACACTTTTGTATATATAATTTCTTTATTCATTTATTTTTTTCTTTTTTTGATGTCAATGCTTGTGTTTTTTTTTTAATTTTTACTGTTACTTTTTTAAATCAAAAGAACAACATCTATAAATTTCGCTATAAAATTTTCATTCATATTAGAATTCGTCCTGTATTCCTAAGCAGGATTGTTCTCATAAATGAAGTAACTTCGACAATACCTTTAGCTTATTAATATTTTATGTAATGTGTTTACGTTTTCCGAGAATCATGAATATTACAAAACTTGTTTCTATTTGTCATTCCTAAGTCGTGTTAATTCCAACAGCACTTGTTAAATATTTTTTGTCGCTTGGTAATCTATTTTTATTTTTGAAATTTTTTAGGTCACCAAATGCCAAAGTGTAATCATAAAAATGTTGACATTGGCAAAAGATATCAAGATTCCAGCGCGAATGAAGCCATAGCCTAAATAAAAAAAACTTTCAACTTTTTAGAATGTCAAAGCATTAGGTTCCTTCTAGGGCTCTAACAATGTCTAGTTTTCTTAGACAAAAGCGTTATATTATATTACAAGAAAGTTTATCAAGAATTTCTTATTTTCTGTGTCGTGCGTCGAAAAAGTTTCCAAAAAACCTTGGCCGCAGATTTTTTCTGATCGCTACTTTTCTTTAAAGCTGTTATCCTTTATAAGTAGCAATATTTGAGCATCTTCAAATATTCCCTCTTCTATTTTCCTCGTTCAGTTTGGTGAAAATCTATTCTGATATAAAAAAGTATTTCCTGAAGTTCAGATCGATTTTAACTTTCAAGGTTTGAGGACAGGCAGGCCGTTAAGTGAGATGGTCCTATGGTCGAAGTTAGTAGTTTTCTTTGAATACGATAAAGATAAGAAAATTATTATCGTTTAAAGTTAGTTACTAGATCGACCTGGTTTTGAGGACATATTTTTTAATTTTTATACGATAAATTTTGGTACCTAATTGTAAATCATGGAAATTAGTGATTACTTTTATACATTGCTACAAGGTTACTTCACATAGTAAAAGTCAATATTACGAAGATTTTTATTTTATTAAACTTTTCAAGGAACATTGTCGGTAGGCTTTTTCAATTCGTGTTAAAGTGTAGTTTTTTGATAAATTAATGCCTTCCTAATTATATATTGATACTTATATCACTTTAAGTATATTATTTGACAACCAATGAATTCTTACGATCTTACGACGCCGGAATTGATATACAAACATACGTACATAGTTGTATCGTCATATTCCAACATACTGAGCGTGAGTAGATTTCAGAAAATGATTCATAAATCTTCACATTTTATATATTAATGTTTCCGAGCGAGGAACGTTGTAACGCTTCTTAGACACGACTACTTAATTTGTGCTGAGCACCTGTGTTTACTTGGAATTGCTTTTAGATTTAAAAACATCCGCAAAACCAACTGACAACATGAATAAGTTTATAAATAAATATTTTTAATTACTGTATATTAACGCAGCTGAATTCGATATACGCGTGAGTACAGGGAACAGGCTTGGTCCCGTTCGTGAACGGTGCAAGTTTATGCAAAATAGACAATCAGGTTTTGCTGCACCTGGTGTCTTATTTAAACGACCTCGAAGGAAAGTTGTAGCTAATATATTAATAAACGCTGTCTATTTCATCTTTTGATTATTTATTATTTTGCATAATCAATGTGATCCGTCGTCTAATTGGTTCCATTAAAACTTTGTTCAGAGCTCATGGGCTAAGTTAGATGACTAAAACCGGTAAGTTTCGTAAACTATAAGGACATTGTTATATTTTCTATAAAGAGATGTTATAGTTTTGAGCATAGGTACTGTTAATTATATAATCTTTGTGCTTTTAAAAAAAGGACCTCTTTTTAAATCATATATATTTTTTTGCACCGCTTAAATAAAAAAAAATTGAAAATATGATAGCGGAATAGCTAATTAAATGCTATTGTATCGGCCGTGGTGCGGCGAGTTTGTGATTCTGTTAGTGTAGTGTAATACTTTATACAGCCTGTATTGTAAACGGTGCGGCCTCCGCAGGTCCCGGGGCGGGGGCGTAACAAGTGGCGGGACATGTACGGAGCCCCGCTGGCCCGCTCCCGGCTCCATTTAGTCATTCATTCAGTTGCGAAGTGCGAACCACTTCGGACCTAAACCTCGCGGCGCGTGGGTGTCGGCGAACACGAAAATAGCGCGCGAAATTCGTATCCGTCGATAGTTATTGTTTTATGAAAATGACAGGTGTCTTTTAGTCAGTGTGTTAGATATACGAAATGGGGGAACAGACATTCAATATAGACGACAACAATCTGGAACATCACATAATAACGTTGTTCGATAAGTTGGAGTGTTTACGTCGGGATGCTAATCAGAGTGACAATATGCTGGCCGGTCGCGTGCCGGCGAGGCTTGAAGTGCGGACTCTTTCGTTGTGGAAGGCTGTGGTGGCTGAATGTGCGGCGTCCTTCCTCTATGTGTTCATCGTATGCGGCGCCGCCGGCGGGGCTGGTGTGGGCGCCTCCGCCTCGGCTGTGCTTCTCGCCAACGCACTCGCATCCGGCTGCGCTATAGCAACCTTAACTTTATGTTTCGCTCATATTTCTGGTGAGATTATATTTCATAATATAAACATAATAAGTTAAGTAAAAAAAACAGGATAAGTATCATATTCATGATTATAAATTTCGCTGTGAGATCGACTAAAAAAAAATAAATAACCTCAAAGTTTGGATATAGAATATAAAAAAAAACGTTTCCTCAGAGTAAGGTTTCGCAGAAAAAAGTATTGAAAGCGCTCACGTGTGTTACCTGCTGTGTTTTTTGTTATCCCGAGGGTTGTAAACTAGCCGGCTGTACCAATGTCATACTATTATTAAATAGTTTGAATAATAGCCGTCTTAAAAAAA
>DVQP01002158.1:0-13209 GCA_018231745.1 Danaus eresimus
ATAAGTAACAAGTTACAGCTCGCCTGGTATAAGTCTATCGGGTCGCTTGACACCAGCGACGTCATATGGGTCAACTTCTATTTTCTTCAGTTTATGTTTCCTCTGTTTGACGCCGAAGTGAGTCAATCTCTGTGCCGCCTTCCGTACTTGGATATTGTCGTGGAGAAGAGATTGCACCATAAAGCGGATGGCTTTAGCCGGATACGGCGTTTGGACCAGAGGACAGAATGTCAGCATCAGCATTATGAGCTCGAGTCGGTGCCAATTCCTGTAAAATGCACATTATATAAACATCAATCATATAATATGTTGAATTTATGTAAGTCTTTGTGTAAAGAATTTTCCCTTTTATTGTTTTCTTTGTCGCGTTTAAATAATCATACAATGAATCAGGTATTACAAGTTACAAAAAAATAAAATAATTACATGAGTTATTCGACAATACACATAAAAGATTAGTCAGATTCAAACTGAAAAACTGCATTTTGAAAGTCGTTTAAAAAATTCATACAACAAAAGCGTGTCTTTTACTCACAGGTTATGAATCTCAGCTATGCTGACCAAATCTTCGACCAACTCCCTATAAACCAGTTCCATTTTATCTGATGTAGCCTTCTCTCTATCTGCAGCCTTATCGAGTTTATCTTTGAACTCATCGTCACAGCATTCTGGAGGCAGAAGTGTTTTTGCAGCTTCTACTGCGTCTTGGGTCATTGTTAAGCGAGTGTTCACTGCCGGGAAATTTCTATGAACCGATTCCATAAAGTTTTGCTCGAGCCTGGAAATATTAACGATTAGTTTGAACCTAATATATATATATATATATGTATATATGTTTAACATACCTTAGTATACTGGGTTTCTCACTGAGCGGGGCTCTCATAACGGCTGGCCATAGCGCCTTAACTACTTCCCAGTCCTGTTTAGCTATCAATGGGCCGTTTTTGGGTCCTAGCATTATGTACAAGGCTCCCTTGTGACTGGCGTGCCATTCGTCCCCGTCTCCCCCCTTAGTTAACAAATCTACCAAGCGCGGGACGATGGCGCGGTAGGAGTACGCGTAGTGACTCAGCATCCAGTACAAACGTATTTGTGCCAAAACACGGACCTGACGGATTGAAAATTATGCATATAAAATGTTTTAAAAATATATTATAATAACGAATGGCTATCGAAGTTTTATTCTCCTGGTGATTTTAGTTTTACTAGCCTTTATTAATTTAAAAATATTTTTATTATCTCATTGAAATATAGTTTAATAAGAATTATATTTCAAGTAAACATATAGAATGAAAGTATTATTTTGAAATTACAAAATCCGATTATTCGTTGTAGCTGCTTGATTAATCAAGCTATCTCTGATCTTAGTCTTTATTCTATATTTTATGTTAATATAAGTATTTATTCTACATTCTATGTTGCAATTTTACGACAAAAGGAAACAAAATTTGCATTTATAATATAATTGTAAATTATAATCCCTACTCACCGACGGGTATGTGTTGATCGATAAGTCGTAAAGCGCGTGTAAAGCGTGAAGCGCTGTCTGAGTTATGCCAGCCTCGCAAACCAGGTCCATCCTCGCCTCGTCTTGCAGTCTAGCTACATCGGCTAAGAGCATCCTTAGTCTAGCCGTGTTAGCCGGATCATCCCCTAAGCCCATTCCAGTTTTGCCGAATGTCCCCCGTCCGTCTAGAGCCCGTTCCAGTGCGCTGAAGGATCGCAAACGACCTTCAAAAGCCGGACCAATTCGGACGCCTTTCATCAGAATTATACGTTCCCAAACCTGTTCGTATGAATTAATTATTAAATATGCAAATAATGACTAAATACTTGGCTTTTCTTGTTAAATTTTTATTTTTTTCAGTCAATCAAGTCGATATATACAATTTATATCAAGAACCTCTTAGTTAAGAATGGACATTTAGCCCTACTTATTATTTTAATCTATGTATATTGAAGTCCGTTATACAGTAGATATGAGGCATGTAACCCACCTGGATGAGCATTTCCAACCCGCGTGTGTCGTCGGTCCTTTCGTCCAACAACTTCTTCTGCACATCCAGTAATATCCTTGTCATCGCCACCCTCATGTTCTCGCCGTCGAGCGTCACAGAGTATTTAATTCCAGTTGTGTAAGGCATGTTCGTCGGTGGTACTTGGGACTCGAGACTGAAAGAAAAATGTACTACTATTATATATAATAAAAATTGTTTTGTATATATATATACTTAAAAAAATAATATTAATATATATAATTTAACCGTCAAAATCTCTTTTATTTCCCACTATATTCAGACTGCGGGGTAGTATTAACTTTTTACCTAATATTTCTGTGTATTTTTTGGTTAAGTTATAACGAAGAACAATTTTCACTATGATTGTAAATAATTAGTTTAAAGTTTATTATATTTATTATACTTTTGGGTTTTTGAAATGAGATTAGTTTTAGTGTTAGCCCCCTTTTTATAGTCGACTAACCAATTTATAAAATGAATTGCCAACTTTTGTAAGTAGTCTCCTCGTATTAAACTCACAATATTACTGGAGGTTCTTGGGGCTGCGGCATGAAGGAAGCGCAGGATAGAATTGCATTGAATATGTGAAAAGACCTCGCCCTCCGATCGCGACACATGGGCCTCTCGCCGTTCAGCCATTGCTGAATCCTTTTTATTTCCGGTTTGAGATATCTGTCAACGATCATCTGGGCACATTCTGCTTCTTCGGCGCATGGCACGTGCCACTTGAAATTGGTTTCCTTCAGAACGCAGCCGCGGCCCCACTCGCGAATCGGCAGCCAAGTCTGTGGGGCGCTGTTGTAATCTTTGGGAGAACTCTTCCACTCCTTCAGATCCAGATACGACAAAGAATTAAGGATATTGCTGACGACTTCGCAGGCTCGCGTCAAGGCGTACTTCGAATGCAGACGCAAGATCCTATCTAGGACTGGTAATATATTAGGAATGTATTTCAGTAGCTTAGTCCCATCGCAGTCTACGACGTGTTTCAGCAGCACAAGTCTGTAGACCAGATCACGTGGCGGATTCTCTTCTCTCAAAGCTTCGTCGTTCGCTATCAACTCCTGTATTTCTTCAAGCAGTTTCGGCAGGAAAGCCGATAATGTGGATTCGGCGTCGATTCGCGAAAAAACTCTCAACAGAACTCCGACCATGCTACCGGATACGTTGGTTTCGAACGTCGAATCTGTTGCGAACGATTTGAATATCCTCAAGGCTTCCTTGAAGATCTTTGGCGAGCACTGCATCAAAACTGCCGTTGATGCAGATGAGATAGCCGTTTCCATTACAGCGTCTGTTTTACTCCGGACCCAATCTGAATCCTTCGTGTCCAGGCGAGCGTGTTCCATAACACTAGATTGGATAATAAGAAACAGCCTATCGAAGAATATCAGGACGAAGTCTTCAAATCTTGCCGTCGATTCGCACACGAGCACTTCCTCCTCGGTCAGATCTGGCCAGTACTCGTGAGCCGCGCTACAATCTATGTATGGCACCATAGTACTAAATATGAGTATAAAGTGTAATGTTACAAGAGTCTTCTTTATGTCGTTGGGATCCAGACCGGGCAATACTCCCAGTAGTAGGGGTACTACATGAGTTTGACCTTCGGGGTAATCTGCGTCTACTCCCCGGAGCATCGGCCGAGCGACCGCGGCCACAGCAGACATGGCTGCCGTGACTCTATGCGGCTCGGTCAGCGAGTCCAACGAGGTCCGTAGTTTTTCTAATAGCGGAGGTATGACTATAGCTGGCCGTAACGTGGCCAGGTTCTGTAACGCTATCGATATATCCAATGAGCCACTTCTGCTGTAAACCGCTTGGAAGGTTGGTTCCAGGACGACTCTAACGAATTCTGTTACGTCTTCGTCTCGCAGTTTGTAGTGCTCTGGTGTTGAGTTCTCCCAGGTTTTGTTTAATTGCGTTTCTCGTTCACGACGCACTCTGCAAAATAAATAACCTCCATAAATTCGTTTCAGAAGGTGGTATATATTATAGCAGTAATCGATATCAGTGAAAAGCTTATACAGCTTGACAAGAAAAAGTCTTTATGTTAATAAAACTCTTCATATGAATATTATCTCGTTACCTAAATATAAATTCTCTGGCAAGTTTTCTTAATAGGTCCCGTAGCTTGTAGGACCATCGCCCGGCGTTAGCGCTGTGCAAGTAACTCTCAATACCAGCTAGGAATGACTTGAGATGTTTCAGTACAAGGCCGTCCGGGTTTATGGTCCACGCGATCCAGCTCGCTACGTTCTTCATGTCTATTTAAATGATAAAAGAAATATTTATATAAAGACCTTTGATGCACACCTCATATAAGAACGTTTGTGTGTGAGTGTGTGTGGATCAATATGTGATTGCGTGCATGTGTGCGTGTATCATATTAATTGCGTGCGTGTGTGTAAATCTTTAATCACAATGAAAATATTTGATTAATTTTAATAACATTTTATTAATATTAATCAAAGTCCAAGTATTTGTATATTTTTATTTTTGTTCACTATAAATTATTAAATTTGCAGTCAAAACTGAATGCAATGCAAGGATTGATTCGTTTTGAAGTATTTTTAATCTTATGGTAACTTTTAAATGACCTTTTCAACAATTTTATTGTGGTTTAATTTATGGTAATTTAAACCTTAATTAAAGCTTTATAATATAATTTTGGTTGGTTTTCATGTTTTAAATATGTCAATTTCACTAATGTGGTCCAGATAATAAAAGCCCTTCTTAATTCTTAAAGTATTTCATTTTTCACTCATTTATATGTGTAAATTTGATGTCGCCTTTTAATAAATAATAAGATTTACATAAAAATATATATCAGAATCTTACCAAGGGCGTGACTTTTGCTATACTGCATGTCTTTGTAGCTGACGGGCAGATTCAGGGCGTGTAGAAACCTCGTGAACATTTTCGGTACATGAGGAGTCCAGTCTACAGCTCCTGGATTCTTCTTTGCGAGACCAGCAAATAACACCATGATGTCCTGAAAGGCATATAAAATGTTATTTACCAACATTAAAATCTCTTAAACGAAAATAATTAACAGTATATTTAGCAAGATAATCAGGACTTGTACATTGATATATGTTGTAAAGTGTTTAGAATTCTAAATGATATAACGAATATTAATTCGATTAAGGATTTAACTTGATGGATTAATTAACATATTTTTAAATTAATTTATACTAAGCTTGTATTTGAAGTGATTTATATTAATAATTAAAAACCTAAAAGATTTGAATTTTTTATAACTTTATAAATAAGAAACGCTTACCGATACCGAGCATTGTGAATTATAGCAGGTGTCCCATAAAGTCATGAGCTGATCAAACCAAAGAAGATGCCCTCGATTGGCGTATTTAGGATGTAATCCTGTTGGTATGAATGCTGTAATTGGGCCCAAGATCTGGGAGTTAGAAGACCATGGACATATCAGTGGTAACATTTCATCTAGAATCTCCTCCGTGGCACTAACTTCAAAGTATCTAAAAAAATTGCATGTATCAAAAGACAGGCATATTTTTTTTTTACACAAAGGTATTATACTTACGGCCTTGCATATTTCACCATCGTTAAATAGGATCCTTCAAGTGATCTGTAACATTATTATAAGATTATGAATAAAAATTGTACCTGAAAAGAAATCATCAAACAACACCCATGAAAGCCCTTCAATATACAACTTGATGTTTAGATGACATTATCATTTAGTCTGACTCAAATTCACAGTCATGATTAGTTTATAATCTATGCAAGTGATTCCCAATAAACATGATCTCTACACAATAAAACCCCCTTCCACCAAAGCACCCAGGAATACATTCATATGATTTTACTTTGGAAACTCATTGTCATCCTGAATTTGGTAGCCGAACATTTTGAGGGCATCGTCTAACCCGGAGCCGGAAATAAATTTCCGAACCATGGAAATCACAGAGGCATACTCTGTTTCAGTCGGTTTAGGCCTGAACAAACATATTTGCTTATTTTCTCTATCAAAACCTTCAAGTAGGTTCTACAAAGTAGGTAAATATATAGACAATGTAATTTAACTTGTATTGAGTGTGGTGAGAATAGCAAACTTGTTCTCTGTACCTAGAATTTTTATCATTTATGGTACATTAAAAAATGAAGTCCATAAATAACTTACGAGAGATACTTCAGCATCCCTATATTTGTGGCACTTGATTCAAACAGCTTTATTCCCAATTCATACAAAGGACGCCAAGGCAGAGTCATCTCTTCTGGACTGATGAGATGTCGCTTCCTTTAATGCAAATTTGTTATTAATTAACCTGTAGTCAAAAATTTGTAATTGGCAAGTTTTATAAAAGGTGACTTTTTCTGGTTTATGTACCTTCCTTGAAAATATTTTTTTTGGTAACGAATTAGTAAAAAAATCATAAAACATTACAATCTCAAGCAAAAGAAAACATTTATATTACACTTTTGATGACTTTTTTAAGTATTTCATTATTTTAGTATTTCTAAAAAGAAAAAAAATCCTTGCAATCTACAGATAATAAAAAAAAATTCAACAAGATTCATTGCTACTTGAAAAATATAACTTTTATTCATTTATTAAATTCTCAAAAACTAAGTGGCTACTTTGCAAATAGTGACACACTTCTTTTTAAATAATATCGAATTGATGGTATAATTAGGTAGTCTAACACAAACAACTAGAAAAAATACTGTTACAAAGATTTAAATGCACTTTGAAAGTGCACCAATAAAGTGCTTGTTTGATTCTAATTGATGTCAATGAAAAACCAATTGGTGCTTCTTTTATTGTCTCAGAAATGCTTTATTAGAAAATAGTTAAAATACTTACTTTGTGAGCATCATGAACAAGGTTCCAAATTTTTGAACTTTCCCAGGTTCAAGATCGGGAATGAGCACCAATTCATATATCAGTTTGATGAATGCTATATGATCTTCCTTAGTGAACTTCAAGCCATTGATGCGGATATATCTATAGGAATATATGAAAACAACTTAGTACAAAATTTTATGTTGTTTGTTAGTAATATTTAACCAATAAGGATATATTTTGTCCTTGACAATAAGGAATGAGCAAAATTTTTACTGTACAAATATTAAAAAGTGTGTCTGCCGTTGTACCCTTTGATATATAAAAGAGTTAAATAGTTTTTAAAGTTTTTATATTCTCAAAAATAGCAGGTTACACATAAATTAATTCATTGTGGTTTAATATTGTGATAAATTATATAAACATATTTTTTTTTATAAATACTGAGAACCTTTTTTTATTATAATAATGTATGTATAAAACACTAAAAGATTGAGTACATCTTGTGAAATTTCACAACATAATTTCTGTGTCATGGCTGTAAATCTATTCTAGTATATACATTTTTATATATATTAATTGTAAATTCTTACACTTTATAATCAAAATTTTTATATATTAAAAAAAATATGATTTGTATGTTTAAATTTGTAAGATTATTTATTATCAATAATCTATCAATATACAATACAAATTCAAATAATATATCAATAAAATATTGGAAATATAAAATCTTCATATAATTATTATATAGAAAAAACTGCATTAATCATACCTACATAAAACAATGTTTATTTAAAAAACATTTAGAATGCATGATTCATGACTCAGCAAAAAATATTTTGTTAACAAAGTTTTTAATTTTTTATTTACATTTACCATTAATTTTAAAAATGTTTAGAGATATTTTAATTTTCCCTGTCTGGGAGTTCTGGGTTAAAGCCAGTTATTTTAGACACACAATATCTTGCCAAAGGTTGATAAACATCAAGCCAAGTATGTTATTCTATCTGACATATTGAAAAATATCAATATTTAATGAATTTATTTGAGAATGACTTGTTAATCTTACAATAGAATAATATAAGTGGTTACCCATATAAAAATTTGCTGCTATTTGTCATTTTATTAAAAAAATATATTGTCAATTCTGTATAGTAAAGTATTAATTAACTAAAGGATAGATTTTAAAAATATATTTACTTCATCAATCTAGATACCCAGACGCCAACACCTGGTTTCATTTCCCGTAACATTACAGCCTTAGCCAAGTTTGTTTTAACTTCCAAAATGAACTTCGCCGATTCTCTATCCAGCTCGTCAACATACGGCAGCAAGAAGTTGGTAAGCAGTTCCTTCTGGGGCTTGAACCCCAGAACCTTTAATCGGTCTGGGGTCAAAACCATCTCCTCGAACTCTTCGTCTTCAATCATTTTGTATTTTTTTTATTCACATTAATATTTTAGTTATAACATAATCTTTTTAGGCTAACATTTACACTAATTTTAAGTCATAGTCTTAGCACATATACACTTTTGCTTTCGTGCAATAAAATGAACATCAAATTTAAATTTATACAAGTCATCAATGTATTTCAGTGAAAAAGAATTTTGTATCGTCTGAAGTTTTCTACGTTCCTTTATACGATTTTTCTAATTTTGATTGATCATTGATGACGAAGTATTTTGAGTATTGCCATGCGTCATTATCAAGGTTACTTTTGACAAAATAAGATGCAACGTTCCATTCTACACGTTGTTCAGAAATTATACTAATTTTGTAAATAAAACTATTTTAAATAGCGGCTTTTTACGAATATCAAGCAAGAAGTAAAACAAAACTTAAGGAATACGTGATTTACAAATGTCATGATCTTTTAATAATTTTAAATTAAATTATATGAAGGACTATTGTTATATACAATAATGATTTTAAATGTATATAACTATTACATTTTGTGTAGATTCATATTTTTAAGGGGTAAGCCGAATTTTCGACATATAATAGTCATGAAATAAACAAACATAAGCGTAATATATGTTTATTACATTAATTAGCATTATATTCATAATATCACGGTCTCTCGCTGAGTAGTATATAAGCTTGCTGCGAAAACTATATCCCTCTTGATAGCTGTGGAAGCCTCCATCATTTTTGCTTGAAGTTTTGGATCACCAATTGCAACTGCTGCGTCTTTCACATCAACTAAGAGCTAAAATTTTTAATATGGTTAACAACTATCCTAAGATTATTTCAAAAATAAGACAAAAAGATATGGTTTTTCATAATTTTATTGTTAGGACTCAATTTACCAGCCCGGGAAATAACAATATGAGACCTATTTTTTAACCAAAAACTGAAAAGTTTTTTCAATATGTCTAATTATTTTATTGCTGTGCCTTGTTTAATTTTAGCACATATCATCATTTTAATGTTACCTGTATTTATTGATTAAACTGTTATAATTTGCCGAGACAGGAAGAATTTGTAAAAGATATAATTTAACTTATGTATATCAATAATTTGACCACTTACCTCATGAAGTTGCTGGATGCATCTCACAATAATACCTTCTTGAACATCAGTCAAGTCTATGATTTCTGAAAACGGTTTTTCTAGGGCCCATTCATAGACAACTCTCACTAGGCCAAAGTTTAATCTCTCTGCTTGGCCTTCGAATTGCCCGACCTTGAAATAATTTATACATGTATATGGCAAAAACTCAAGGACGCACAAAGATTCTGGATAGAAAGAAGAAATGAAGCCTGAACTAAATAATGTTAGTTATTTCTACACACATTTCTTCTGCTTGGTTGATTACCAAAAAACTAAGATACATTTTAGGTCTATTAGAAACATCTGGATAAAAAGTTCGTTAGATGTATAAAACAAATATCACCAAGAGGACTGTCAGGGATAATTAAATTCAGTAAACACTTCTGCTCTCAGGTATACACAATACAGCCTGTACAGTTACCATATACTTAGCCTCGATCCTAGTAAGTTCATCATCAATCTGTTCTATGGCCTTAACACCGGCCTGTAACTTCTCAGTCAAGGCCGGTTCCATTCTAGTCTTAGCTTGGAACACGAAACAGCTTAGCAGTGCTGCGATTTCAGCTGGATTTTTATCGGTGAATACATTCCGGAACACCAATTCTGATATTATAAGCTCGTTAGTGCCCATACAGCACGCGACACGACCCTTTAAGATAACGCTGTCATGATCGTCTATATAGTTCAGTTCTCGTAGAACCATCAACCGTCTCTGGTAGTCTGGATATAGGGCTAGGTTCTCAAAGGAAAGAAGACGTTTGTACTTGTCACGTTTCCTCTCAGCCTGTTTCCGTTCGTACACAACAGCGAATTCGCTCTTGAAGTTCGCTATGTCTGTGTATTTCTTCTGCGCCTCGAGCTCAGACTGGAATATTAATCAATCCTGACATATAAAAAAAATGTATTTGATCTTGTAAATAAGAATAAATATTTTGCTTATTGCTGACACAAGTTTGATTGATACATTATGATTGGATAGTTACTTACTTATTGATGTTTCAAAACAAACAATATTATGATATAAAAACGTCGTAAGTAAATTCCTTCCCATCGTACATTGAACTTGTATATATTGCAAAAACAGTGAAATATATTGAATAAAACAAAATATGATAGAAATTTCGTACTTTGTATTTGTTCATCTTGTCTAGCGTCTGTAGTATTTCTCCAGTGGTAATGGCGAGGGCCTGTGTGAGGCTGAGCGTCTCCAGGCCGGCGGTTGAAGTGCGTGAAGTGTGAGATAACTGGCACAGCTCCTGCACTGATCGCCCACAGGTAGCACCTACTGGAGCATCCTTGAAACTGATGGAAGGTGATAATTTTGAATGAGAAAATATGGATACACATCAGGGGCGTGTAGAGAAATTTGGAGCGGGGTAGACAGAAAGTATGGCTGTTAATAAAATCACACACATATATAATTTACGTAATTATCATCACCGATTATATTATAATTCATCCACTTTAAATGTAATAGAGCAAAAAATGTTGCACGGTATACCGGCTAAAATAAATATTTATTTTATAATCAACTAACTTAAGCGACTTCTTAAACGAATCGGGTTGCGGGAAGCAGAGCCTTTCAAACCATAACACATACTTTGGTTTTCACACACACAAATGTTTTGTATTTGATATAATTGTATGAAGAATAAACTGAAAGTAGTACTGCTTATGGTCACATTAGCTAAAAGGTGGCGCTAGTAGCGACAGCTCAATAATGTTATTGTTTCCTTTTGATAGATGGCGCTTTCAATAAACCATACGTGTATTGAGTTATGTAAGTAAAAATGTAGCAATACAGCTTCACATCTCTTAATAACTAAACTGCTTAAAAGCTGTTGTATGATTAATAGCTGTCAATGTTATAAGATTAATCGCCCTTCGTTTATACGATCATAAAAACATGTAAAAAATCTTTATTTTTAGTATTACTTTACGTGTTAGACAGAGATTTATATATTTATTTTTGTTCTAAAAGGGAAGATAAATATATTTAATATATTTCGTGCAGAATAATGAGAATTAATTTCAAATACAATAATTTATCAAACATTTAAAATGAAAACATTCATACCGCGGCATCTGTCTTTGCTCCCAATCCCTTATGATGAGATTAGCATCAATTTTAAGATTAGTTTTGGTAACGGCCACTATATTCTTAGGCGCTATACAAAGTATCGTATGATCCATTGTACTTTCTTCAGTACCTGCAGAAATCAAAGGGATTTTAATAATGGCAATAGTTATATATATATATATTATTAGACCTGAGTCAATATTCTAAATTAGATTTTTTTTTTATCCACAGATATAACATCTTAGAACTACGAAAACAAGCAAAAGAGTAATATTTCTTTATATCTGATCAATATAATTTTTCTATATACATATGTTTTTTTGGTAACCTTACCTATACTTTCATAGAGTTTAGAGAAGCCCAACATCCTGTACCAATTTTCGTCCACATCAAAGTTGTATCTGGCAGTATCTTGTTCAGCTGTGTTTAAAACTAGTACCTTGTACGGGGTTTGCCTGGGACCTGGGGAAGAATAATAAGTATAAATATGCAACATAACTCAAATATTAACATAGCTATTCAAATAACCCTTACCGCTGTTGTTCAAGTAGACCCCCAACTGGTTTATGAAGGGTCCAGCTGATATGATGAGAACTTTGCCCGGCACAAATTCCTTAACAACTTTAGATTGGTTCAGTAATATTGGCATGATATCATTTAAGACGTCTATATATTGTATGGCTATGTCATAGAAAGTGGCCAGTGGCGCTAAATGCGACGGCAGGGGTGTGCTACACTTTTCTGAATATTCTTTTTCGGCTAATTGCAGTTGTTTCCTGTTATTATCAGCTTGGCATATCTGATGGAATTCTCTAAAGGATCTCTGCATCATACCCTCCACTGATACTGTTGCCACACTGAAAATAATTAAAATTTAATTTAATTGTCATTACTTGCACATTTAGGGGCAGGATTTCCTTAACTTATTCTGTCTTTTGTCCATTTAGAGAATTTTTTTAGCAACCTCATTTTTTGCCTACTGAAAAACTGTTCTAAATGAAATTACAAATCACCCCCAGACCTGTATACAACGCCCCCATTCTTTTCTGGGTCTCTTGTATCGTATACTTTGGCAAAAGCTTGTTTTACAGTAATATTTAATATTTGAAAATATTTATGAATTTAATATAAATCATCTGTGACACAACGGTACTAAGTCTAGGCAGCCCAAATATAATATGATCCGTGTACAGCAGAAACTATAAATTACTTTTAAATGCATGTGAAAACGTAAATAAATGTGTTAATACAATATTACCGCAATAAACTCAGTATCATGGCGTATGTCAGTCTGAACTGCGATGACAGCTTCTGTGGAGTTCCCAACATCATCCCTTTAAGCGTCACTTGATCTGGAACGCCTTCTTTGCAGAGGATTATTACTGTGCCTGTGTCGTCCAAACCTGAAACCATACAGACATCATGTATGTTGTTTTACTTGCGACGTCATAAATCTGAGCCCGACATAGTTGTGACGTCACACGTACCTCGTCTCCCCGCCCTGCCCGCCATCTGTATGTACTCAGCCGGCGCGAGGCTTCTGGACTGTATGCCGTCGAACTTGGTGATGTCGTCGAAGACTACAGTACGTGCTGGCATGTTGACGCCCATAGCGAACGTCTCCGTCGCGAACAGAATTTTCACCTGATTTTTTAATGTGACATATATATATATATGTATATGTGTGTGTGTGTGTGTGTGTGTGTGTGTGTGTGTGTGTGTGTGTGTGT
>DVQP01002159.1:0-13208 GCA_018231745.1 Danaus eresimus
TTATATATATGTACATGGCATGGTATTTTATTTGAAATCAAACTGTTAATAATAAAACAAGAGAAAAAAGAAATACCTCATACCTTTTTTTATTTAAAACACTTAATATTTAGTTTAGAAGTTTTTTCTCAAATACGTATGTCTGAAACAGAAAACACAAGGTTAACATTATCTATGTTAACTTTCGAGACACGACTTATTAAAAAAATACTTATTGAAATGAATAAAGATAAATTGAATTTCTTACAAAAAAAAAAATAGATGCAGCAAAGGTCTCCAGAGTAAGCGTTCTTGATTAAACGTTTGATGCTGGATTTCAAAGTGGCTATTAATCTTTAATAGGTGTTATAAAGGAAACTGTTCTTTATAATTTTTAACAACCTTTAGCTTAAGCTTGATTTGACGTTAATTTTAGTGGCTATTTTTGTTGATAAATATTGTACGGTAAATATAACAGTAGAATATTAAAAAAATACTTTTGAATTAAAAGCGTCGCTATTATCAATGCTTTTACGGAAGATCACAGTGACAGTCTATAGTGGGGCGTCCTCGAGCAGGACGGGCGAGGTAAACACATGTCAATCTAATTCATTCTGTCGTCGAACATCGTGACGGTTACATGGATCGATGACCAGTTAGTTTCTAACGCACAAGACCTAAATATCCTAAGGTGAATTCGATAATACCATAACTAATAAAAATGATACAGAATGTATATTAGTTTTTCGACAAAACAAATAAAAGAGCAGTATGAATACATTACATGATACTAAAAAAGGAAAAAATTATAATCAAAGCAATGAAATCGAGGGATCTCAATTGTTTCAAATTATTATGAACATATAAATTATAAGTCATATGAACCGTAAATAAAAAACGTTAAAATATACATAAGTATTATACTACATTTAAGATATTTATATCTGTGCTTTGTATTTATTTCTCTGAAGAATAAAAAAAATAAAAATAATTATATTTAGCGATTAAATTTATTGATATAGATTTTAATACGTTGATCCGGAGACTTATACGTTTTCAAATATTTCATGTGCTTCAACTTAATGCTTAGTCAGTTCAGTTTCGTCTCACACATTGCGCAAGTTATTAGAAAGTTATTAGTGTTAGCGAGAAGACTACACAAATGATGTTGTAATGAACTAATACTATTTGCTTTCCTACAAATAATAACAAATATATATATTTTCTTAATTTGCGTCAACGAGGTTACGCGTAAGTACTACATTACTCAAATTAAACTAGTATGTACAGAAAGTTTGACAATCATTGCTTTATATAATTTATAATTTGACAATACTAAAGAAATGATTGATACTTTCTTTTATAATTGTAAAATACTTGCATTCAAGCTCTAAATCGAGACTCTTTGTTTGACATTTCTGTTATTGTGAAAATAGATGGTATTTCAGTTTTATGTTAAAGCAATATTTTTTTTGTTTAAATATTACGCCATAACTTTAAAATAAGTTTTGAATAAATTACTACTAAGTATAGGTCAATATTTAACAAGTGATTGTTATATACAAATTTATACTTTATGTTTCCTAAAGAGCTGTAAGTAAAAAAAAAAATAGGATAATGCTTTATTAATTATATATGTAACTATTCTGTTTCAACTAAGCTTTGTAAATGAAAAAGTTATACAATGTTCTATAAGAACAATAGCCAAGAACCAGCTTAAATAATTTATAGCTTAACACAAACGACGAGTTATGCTTATTGCGAGAACAAAGCTTAGTCAAACCTGTCGGATAAATAAACTCTTGCCTGTCGCCTTAAAGCCTTTTCAATTCTTAAGCAGTTGAAAGATATATACACTTCAGATACATATATACTTCACTACTATTGTGTTGCTGAAAGAAAAAAACTGGATTGTACTACTCATAACTAAGTGAAAATTTCAAAGACCTCCAACTATTCAAAAAATGCTTTACATTTTTAATGGTTGCTAATTTAATTGTATATTGTATAATTCGTGTGAATTTGGTTTGATTTTGAATTTGAATTCGTCCTATGACTATGTTGTGACTTTATTGTATATTTATTAAAAATCTAGAACACCGAAAAAGTATGCTACCTTTACTTTGAATAATATTGTTTAGGACTACTTTGATTTTATGTAGCGTAGATATGTGTATCTATATATATGTTGAGGACATCGTTATATGTGTATTTTAATTGCTTGAATCGGTTTACAACATGTAAATTTTTAACCAACGTTACACCTTGTTGTGGTCGCAAGCCAATTTTTGTTTGGTTTAAAATGTTCAGTCGTTTTAACACCTGCGTTGTGGGATATTGAAAATTGTATTAATTTGGAGTCCCACTACGGAAAGGTTTGCTCAGAAGCCCTTATTTTCTTGTTTTACAATTTATCTATTAAAAGGATTAAATTGGTTTAAAATTAAATCAATTATTTTTAAACCCTATTTGTTTTCGCACAGATGTTGGTATTTAACGCAGCCCCAGCTAAAACGATTTTAATTAATGAGCTGTCTATTGAACCGAATGTTGCGTACATATTAGCACCAATATTATGCTTTCATAAAAACAAAATATAGAGAGACATAAAGAATACGTTCTTGAAATGTCCATGTATTTATATTAATTTACTTACATGAATTTGAAATATACATAAAATTTAATTCAAATATAAAATATATTGTAAATAAATTATTATCATAAAACAATAAACTATGTTTCTGCAAACACTGAAACAATATCTTTACTTAGTTAATAACTTTATAAACTTTCAACAGACCAGCCGAACAAAACGGTTGACTTTACTTAAATATACTGAATATTGAAATAAATTTACTTAAAACTCCATTATCTCTATTCCTAGTCATCCCATTGTTCAGATTATGCAATAAAGTTCAATATGATGTTCTCAAACTCAGCTGACCTAAATAAATCTTAGAACCTACTATTTATCTTGTAAATTGGTACGAAATTTATCTCTATAAAATGTCTTATTTTCAGCTTATTCCCTTTTTGTTTGGTACTATATATTTAATATATCGCTGTTACAAAATGTAGCACGTAGAATCAAGTCGCGTCTTTTAAAAGACGACTTGTAACTTATAATTTAAAAAAAAAATGACAATATCGCAACAATATTATATGGGGTACGTAAGGAAAGATCACATAAAAAGCTGACACTTCTATTTATACTTTGAGCAATATTATAAGAAACGGAATCGCTCTTTTTTAGGCTGAAAGCCTTTAAGAAGCACTAAATTAGTCAACAGAGTACAATCTAGGCACCGACTGGGTAACAGTAGAAGAAGGTAACAGTAGTAAACAAGTGTTTCAAAATACAATTTTTGACAAGTTAGTTAAGAAAGAACACATTCACCAATAATAAAGAATGTTCCTTTTAACTAGATACGGTACCGGTACATGGAGCTCGCTCCACTGCACTATTACGAGAAACAAATATTGCTGTCTTAATCAGAGTTGAGATTGGCCGTTGTCTTATGCGAATTTTATTTTATAGTTTTATAATTTAAGGTTAGTTTTAATTAATAAGGCCTACTCTAGACTCCAGGATATTGCCTAAAGATTCCATAACGTTGCGAGGAAGTGCCCTAAAAAGAGTGTGTGTTCTTATTTATAACTAGTACATAATTTTCAGAGACTCTAATAGCAGACCATAGAGACTACTTCAAATAAACCGAATATATTTTTTCTGTTCCTATTAATTTATTAAAGTAACTAATAGCAATAAATTTTAAATAAAAGTGAACAAAGCTTTTTCTTAGTATTAATATTTATGCCAAAACTAAATATTAGTTATCATTTTTATTGTAATTTAATAAATGGCGAGTTATGTAGAGCTTTATTAATTATATTTGTAGACTTTATTGTTAATCACCTTACAAGATCACGTATACGAAACTAATTGGTTTTAAATGACCAGCCCGCCAATATTATTTTAATTCATCTTTTTTTAAATGCTATTTAAAATAATATGTACGTGATACCATGTAAAATATTAAAAAAATATATAAATTGTAATGTTTTCCTTGTTAAAATAAGATTTTTGTTTTGTTTTAATATGTTTAAATTGTATTCCATTTTTTGAAAAATACAACGTAATTACCTCATTAAATGTAACTATCATTTAGGTATAATAAGATAACAAAGGGAAAGGAAATTACTAAATTATAAACATTACTTCGCATGCAAGATCTCATTTACAAGAGCCTCGGGGTTACTTCTCTTTTTATTCTTTTATTTTAGATAAACAACTGCGAGCTAAGTTGACGGATGTATAGAAACTGGTATTAATTAAATATATTTCTCTTCATATTTTTCAAAATATACGATATATTGATAAAAATTTGTTGAAGAAACTCACCTGATTTTTTTTAATTTTCTGATTACTAAGAGTAAAATGAAACAGTTACTACAAGAAAAGTAATGCCATACACCAAATGGTATCTAGCTATATCCATAAGTGAAGCAGTACAAAATTTTATACTGAGCATAAGTATAAATTGACGCTGCCAATCATTCAAGTTAATATATGTTTAATCACGTATAAATAGGGCATACGTTTAAGAATTTTTTTTTGTCTAATTTCTGCGATAGCAATTTTAGTGTATTATGATTTAGTATACATAACCATAGAATAAAAATAATAAAACAGTCAATTTATAACCTCTGAACTTGCAACCATAAGTTCAGAGGTTATAAGTAGCCTGTCTTATCCTTTTATAAATTTCGTTTTTATCACAATAAAACAATATTTTTATACCTTTATATATATTGAGTAATATTTGATCCGTATGCCATTTGTCTCCTCAGATGTGAAGAAACGCCATAGTTTGTGTGATAGGTGTTGTAGTGTGCAATTTAAACCATGTTTTATTATTTTTAAATAATAAGTAAATACGTGCGAAAGCATTATAAGAAAAACAATTAGACAACTATATGAAACATCTACTTAATGTGGGTTTTGTATATACTTGGATAATAATTCGATGAACTGGCTTATTTATCATTTTGAGTAACAGCTTGTATCTCTTAAAAACTTTCCATGAGGCGGGACAAAGCAGGACAGCATCAGCTTTAATCGTTTCCCAAAAGAAACAAAGACATCTAGGTAAAAAATCATTTCACGAGCGAACCTCAAAATATTGTCAAAGTCTATGTGAGTTTTTATTTATGAGATATTTTTACCAAGATCACTACAAAAACGGTTGAAACTATTTTTATGTCGGATTTTAATTCTTTAAATCTATCATAATGTTTTTATGTCCACCAAACCATGTTGCTGAGTTAGTGCTGAACAAATATGTGTATGTATGTGTACCAGAACATTTCTTTACTACATCTGATTTCATAGATTCAGTAACCATTTCAATATAATTTTTGTGAACTCATAAACTGAATTTGATTCTGTTTCAAAACGTAAGATGAATCTGTAAGTTCATCCACATCCTCTTACCAAGACAAATGAGATTTGATTGATATAACAATCATGTTTCCTTGAATTCTGAGGGACTTATTATTTTTCACAAAAGACTGATTTAAGTAATCCTGATTGGATTAAATGCTGCTTATGTCTAAAATCGCTACATGAGATATGTACAATGTACTCACTTCATTGTAATAACTTAATAATGCGAAAAACATATCGTAATCATACAAAATGACGTGTGGCTTCATTCTCTTGTGCCATAAATTAACTCCCATGGCATTATTCATTTATACCTGAGATTTTTATATTTTTCCGTTGGTTGTTTTTTAAAACAACTTGTTAAACTGTTTTTCCTACCACAAAGTCTATAAACAATTCCATTACGTAGAATTATTTACCTGAAAATTTTTGATATGTTGTATCTCCAACATTTATCCAACAAAAGATGAAAAACTCTCCGTGTTTTTAAATCTATGAGGCCAGAGAAATAACTTTAAAAAACCCTTTTTTATACGGAACGGTAATTCAATTTTTCTTTTTGTTTCTCTGGAATTCATTCTTACACGAAACATTTTAGAATACATTTTGCATAATTAGGAAATATGTTACATACGTACCTAATTTTGAATTTAAAACATTGATATGAATAAATTCTCAAAGGGACTTTTGACGAATAATTCATTTAATTAACTAATTAAAAGGATGTAAAGGAATTTGCAATGCAGCAATTTCCACTGTAATCAGATTTTCCTTTTAAGCATGCAATCAATTAAACTATTAAACGTCGCTATGTACTCCCATTGGAGCTTTTTATTAAAAGATAAGCTGAGCAGCAATTTATATGGGGCAATATAAAGCTAAGATGTTCCCTTTCAAAAGAATTACAATTTAGATTCAATAAAATTGAACAGAAGCTTCTGTACATTAAGATTTTTATAATAATATCTTGATTAGTATTTTATAAAAATATTTAACCTCTACTTAAAAAAATTGTCGAAAACTGTGAAGACAAAAACATTTCTTTTCAAGTTTTTGTTAAAAAGCTTACATATTATTTAAGCCACGAGTGACACTTAAACCCGATTTCTATGGTATTTTAATTGCAGCAAAAGTAAAGGAAACTTTTCCTTTTGTCTAAAACATTTTATTCTTTGCGACCATCATTATTTTTAATTTCTTGCAGAAGATTACGGGAAAGTAAAAAAATAGATATTTTTGTTCATCTATGGCAATAGTTCAAAACTGCGAAAGTATCTATATCTATCTCTATCTAACGGAGGTGTAATTTTTAACAATTTTTATCACACATAATTCTATTAAGTGCACAATTTCTGAATAACAATATTTTCTTGTTCAGCTCTTGTCATAGTCAAACTATAGTCAAACTATTTTTTGCTTTAAATTAAATTTTGTTGAATAATGGTGGGTTCAAATTGTCCTTACTAGACGATATTAATATCTTGATATTATTTTCTGGAAAGTTCAACGGTATTATAATGAATAGGGTTTGGATAATATGAAATATATTAAAATCCATATGTTTTTTGAGTAGTACACTGTTACCATAATTATTGGTAACTAATATTGGTTATTTTTATGACTCATTTTTAGGAAATACCTAAAGATATTTTAGTTTACTTAAGTCTTGAAACCAACAGCGAATATTTAATGAAATATGTGTCCTTAAATATTTGTGCTGTTCTTTGAAATAAATTTACGTACACTCCGAATAATAATAGTAATCATATCTTTGGAATCCCAGCTACGAATACAGAAAACAGAGACCCTAGTAGTTTATTTAGTCTCCAGCGCCATAACTCGGGTCGGTTTATAATAAATTGTTAAAACAACTGGCGTGTGATATTTCATTAAATCCTAATATAAATATGTGTATGCACTAAAACAAATATTTTGGTATTATATTTTATCAGATACAATTCCATTAAGTCATATAATTATCATTATTGTTATATAGTTTGCGTTAACATCAAATTAAATTAATATTTCTGTTTCAGATATCACAGTCACATCAAATTCAACGAATGTTTCTAACACCGTCCACGGATTAACTGTCTAACAATAATCGGACCACAAATGTCATAAACAACAAATAACGTACCAACCTCATAGTATTTGAATTGGGACAGAAATGTGCCTGACAAATCGATTAAACGGGTTGGGGCGCTAAGCGTGGATGGTGTTAGGCTGGGTATGGCAGGATATGGGGGGCGGGGTAGGGGGTGAGCTGGGGGGCGGCGATGCGCGCGCGCACGCTGCTGCTCGCGCTGGCTGTGGCGCTGGCGGCAACAGCGCGAGAGTTGCGTGTACTACAGGACGCAAGAACCTCGTTCTATCTGGCGATCGCCGCACCGTCTTCAGCCACCGACTTTGTGCGCACCTTCAATCGTACTCTCAGCGAGCTATCCCAAACCTATCTCGCCGGGGATTATCCTCTCTATTTACGAAATATCACGCTGCTGCCGCTGTACATCGAGCTGCCCGAGGATGAAAGGTATATTATGAATATTTTAGATTAAACAAAACGTCTCTAGCATTCTTGTCCTTCTAGTAGCATTTTCATGCCGCAGATGATATTTATTTGGATTTAATATATTTCATATCATTACTATTGTGTTTCTAAAATATAATTTAGAAATTACAATAAATAAAATAATTTGCTTACATAAAAAAATTATAAAATGCCAAAGACGTGAAAAAGATTTGTTGTAACATAAATTCTGTGTATGATTAGCATCTCAAAAAATTTCATATGGGTTCAAGAAAACCATGTACCCTCAAAATTAACCTATGAAGGCTACATAGTATTCAAATTAGTTCTCGCATAAATAAAGATGCATTGACTCCAAATTTTGCATAGAAAAGAGTCTTCACTTTGGTATCGAAGGCAATTGTAATAATCCCGATTTTACCATACATTTAAAATTGAAATTGAACACTGCGAAATGTATAACTACATTGCCGAAATTTTATCTGAAACATATTATATTTTTTTTATATGATTCTTTTCACTTTGGAATGACATTGCTTCAATGCGGTACGGTAGGTGTAGGTACGGTTGTTGAATTAAGGATTTATGTCTAAAAAAAATGAATAACATATAAATGAACATAATTAATTGCCTCTCTCTCTTTTGGCTAGTGCTGTCTTTGAGGGTATTTTAATAAACAAGAGTGAAATTCAACTTTAGCAAAATAATTTGCTTTGTAGTCTTAAGTTACTTAGTACTAGTCTTAACTGCTTATCAAAGTATTCAAACAGAATTAAAAAAAAACAAAATAAAATGCTAAAACATGGTTTAAACTTTTATTTTCTTTTATCCAGACTATTAAGCGAGCCACATTATATGAAAAAATCGAGAGCAGTATACGCTTTCGCGCTTAAATCTAAACGCATGCTTGCTTATCTAATAAATTTTCTATTTAAGTGTAATAAAATTTTGAGTACACGCTAACGGTAACCAAAGCATAATATTTCGAGTATAACGAAGTTAACAAATTTTAAACTTGGCATTGTTTAAATAATATTGAGAAGCCATATGTTATTTCATGACGCCATATTTTGGGGCACGCCTTGTAGCATTTACTGAGAGCATATTGTTTTGTTCCTATTTGTCATAAACCAAACACAACCTAGCAAGAGTTATCTTTATTATGGTTAAGGGATGTTGAAAATCCATTTGAATTTAAAATTATTTATTTTAAGTATATAGTATAAGTATATATTTTCAAAAGTATAAAGTACATAGTTTACTTAAAAATTAATCCTAAAAATAATATTCTTCTAAATATTTTAAGTATAAAACTCAAATAGAAGACAACATCACTAATTTACTATCGAATATATTATTATTTGGCACAATTTTTGTGTAATAAAAACCGCATAACATAAATTAAATGCAATAAATCTTTTAAAGAAAAATCAACTCCAGCGATATCATAATTAGATTACCTAGGATAAGCTATGAAATCTTTGAAGATGATATATAGATGGAAGAAATGTTTGTTTTAAATTTTAATATATGTACATATTTCATTTTCATCCGACAGATTAAGCTTACAGTCATGCCATTATGATAAATAAATATGCTTCAAGACGTTTTTCAAAAGGCTCGAGTCTAGAATATGGCTTTTTTAACGCTTAACGCGAAAGGAATTTCGGTACACATTTCGACAAATATAATTTTAATGAAATTCGCTATGGACTCAAATATTGCTTCGAATAAGAAATATTTTTGTCCTTTTAAAAAATATTCAAAATAAAATTAAAAATGAAACAAAGGTAGTAGTTATTATAAAAGAAAACAATTAACTTTCACAGTCTTTATTTTATCTGTGTGGATCTATTTTTAGACATAACATATATATTTTTTACTTTTATTACTGCGCGGAGAGAAACATGAATTTTAATGTTATCGAAACTTTACAACGACAGTATTTAAATGAAACTAAAATATTTCAGTACTTTACTATACTTTACAGTAGCCGTGATCACGGCTACTGGAAAGTAACCGAAACGTCAGGATTATGTAGTTCTAAATAAATAAAAAATCGCATAGTAAATCCGAAATATTTTAGTTTCATTTAAATGTCTCGCGAAAATCTAAGATCTCTTAACGACAGTATTTGTTCGAGTTCAACTTGCGATTTTCAGATTACATTTTTGCTTTTAAAATTACTTTCTTACCTAGAGTAAAATACGATTTAAAAATGTGTATGAATTACGTTAATTCTCTTTCGTAGCAAATGATTATTATTTTTCAGCATACAATTCAATGAATTAAATTTACGATTTAAATACGATTAAAAAAAATTGGAAAATTTGGAAAATAATTTTCTTAGCACAATCATAATGGTTTAATTAAAATCTATAATTATTACTGGACATTAGTGAGATCTTAATGACGTCTTCAATATTATAAGATACAACTTGTTTCGATATGAATTGAGTAACGATTAGAGCTGAAATGTATTATAACATTTATCTGAAATCTCGAGAGTAAACATCGCTTACATTTTAAACGACAGTGATATATCATTTCTTTGGACGGTCCCCTATCAGTCGTAAAACTGTAGCTTTCGAACGTTGAGCGCATCGAATTTTTATATTACACCATTCATCTGTTAGTGGCTTTGGCCTATACAGATTTTATTGTTCTATATATTTAATGTTATAATAAAATATACAAGTGAGAAAATATGTTCAACAAATAACACTAAATAAAGCACATTCCGTTTGCCCCCTAGAGTTTTGTACTTAATTATGAGGGACTTGGGATGGGGCGTACGAGAATCTAAAGAGGCCTCTGTAATACTTTATGTGGCACCTACGATAACGTAACGTTCAGCTTTATAAGTAATTCACTGATAAGAATATCTCTGATGAAGATTTACATACAGATTTCTGTAAAATATTATAGTTTCATTACATATTTTTATAGAGGTTGGTAAAGGATTATTCTTATAGAGATTTAAGTAAAGTTCTAATAATATAACACTTATTCCATGGTTTGTAAGTTTTAAGGGCAATAAAAGACAGTATAATATGTAATAAAGTGTATTATCAAATATTGGAATATGAGACGTGAGTGAAATCACAAGCGTTCTTTATTATTCACGGTACATAATATATAAAGAAATTGTTCTCTTTTAATAAAAACATTAAGTTTTAAGTACTTCTACTATCGTTCTATATTAAGTAGTAAAAGGCATATAATTTCAATAAGGCAAAAATTCTAAGACATTTCTTGCGTGCATATTTTCATGACAGCATTGTTTTTTTATACGTTGGTGGCAAATATTTTTAAATCTTCTGTAGTCGTGTTAAAGTCGATGTTACATTGCTCACCGAACTGTTTGTATGGTATCTGGTAGACACAATCCATGCCAGCTTTTTCCGCCGAGCGCTGCGCCGGTGCACTCGTGAATATCCCTCCAGTGACACTTAAACCTCCTTCTTTTGTAAGAAGCATCCTTAAAATAAAATACCTTATCAAGATCTCATGTTTTGTATTCATATCACTCGATTTAAAACTATTTCTGGACTTAAGAAAAAAAAAATGCTCCTTTTGGATTATTACTAATAGTGCATATGTAAATTACTCTTTGTAAAAAAAAAATGGATGTTTTAAAGCCGATTAAACATAGAGTATGTTTCTTAAATGATATTAATTAACTGTTTATAAACCTTAATAGTAAAAAAAATCGAGATTAACATATTTATAAAAGACTTTTACTATTATTAGAGCTCCTTTTATTTTCCTACATTGAAAATATGTTTTTCTTCTTCTTATTAATGTGTAAATAAAACAAGTACTAAGTTTTGTAAACGAAAACAATTATCTTTACCTAGATTTAAGCAAGTCCACTGCCAATCCCAGTCCTCTGTATTCAGGAGTCACAGAGAGGCCAGCTCCCATGAGGTATACATCGACATTGTATTTGTCGTAAATCGCCGGCACTTTCACAGCCTCGCTGAACATACGCAGTGATAGCAGACCGGCTTTCGTTTTTGGCTTAAAAGTTTATTTTGTATTACATGATTTTTAAGGCTGCACTTTTTTTTGTTTTATCCTATATAAAGATTTAGGTTCGCAAGTTAAATGTTAAATAATAAAATACGCACTAAAATGAGATATATTTTAAATGGCTCGTTCATATAAATATTAATTTTATTCTTTAGATATCATTTGATCTCATTTGAATTATTTTCAGATCTTTGGAAAAATTATCCCCGAGTCATGTTTAACGTTATTCGATATTAACGAAGTAGGATTATTGCCAACAAACTATATATTGTTATAAAAACATCACTTATCAAATTTCTTTTCGTTGATGAAAAACTTTTGTGATAACATTTTTAAAACTATAAGTCACATAGCATGTTTATTTTAAATGTTTTTAGAAAACTGGTTTGTTTTTTGTGATGGTTGTCCTTAAAGGGGTTTTTAAGGCATAATATGTATCAAAATATTTATGTTAAACTTAGTTTTCTATCTCATTAAAATCATTAAGTTTTTTATGAGATGGAAAACTAATTTTTACCTTCCTTTGTTTAAATAAATATTTACAATCCGTATTTTGTAGTACTACCTCAATATCTGCTCTGTTGGATCTTTGTAATGAAGTTCTATTGTTCGCAGTTTCTTATGTCGTTTTATACAGGTATTCAGTAATTGTTTAAATTTTGTAAAGAAAGTTTCATTGTTTAAATTATTAAATAGAATCTCAACATATTCCTTACAATTAATATATATTGGTTAACTTAATAAATAAAACTATGAACAATTTTGCCACTTGACAATTATTTCATTTTAGTTTAGGCCGTTATAGAAAAGGAAATGAAAATTTTTTCGGTTGTGACAAATATAACTTTCTATACTATATACCATATCAGAGTATAACAGTTTTTTATTCCCACAATTATTACCGTGAAACAGGTTTTAAATTTATGGTATTTCCGTGCAATGAATAGATAGGCCACCGGTGAAGGCTAACGGATATATCCGTGAAAAAAGATTTTCGTTCAATATTTATATACGTTGATGTATTTTTATGGTAATAACCAGATTTCATCTGAATGTGGGACGATATAATTATCTGTCGTTTTTCGCTCTATTTAATTTCCGGTAAACGTGATCGGGAAAAAATAATGGACGCAGTATACAACTAAAAATGTATTGTTTTCGAGTTTTTATATGCTACAATAATAGTCATGGAATATAACTTTAATTTTTTTAATTAAT
>DVQP01002160.1:0-13206 GCA_018231745.1 Danaus eresimus
TTAGATAAAGTCATTCATAGAACGTACTTAGAAGGTAACCCTAGAAGGTTCATTCCAAATTTTGTTAGGTAGAGAGAGGAGCTTGAACGATAAAGGTGAGCGTTTAACGCGCGTTACAAAGAGACTCCTTTAAGCTGCACCTGGGTAACAAGTCCCAAACACTGTTAAAGCTCTCCTTTATGTAATATGCTAGACCTGGCACCCGCTCTGTAAATCCATGCTAAGAAGTTACGTCTCATGTTTATTAAGAGACGAAACCTCTCAGCATTCCATGGATTCACCATGCGAGTGCCGGCTCCATCGCGTACAGATTCGCGCGCCTTAAGTGGTATATAAATATACTACTTAAATACCTATAGTTATGAAACCTTAAAATCTCGTATATTTTGTTTTATTTTAATCAAAATTAATATTCTCGTTCTATCACCGTTAATACAGTGACAGGATGATTTGTGAAAAACACTGAAATTTAATTCTCTCGCTGAAAACGACACGCGACTCGTAAAGAAACAGATAGACCAACTGTCGGCCTGCTGATTGACGGCTGCTAACATATTCCGCTGCCCTTTACAAAAACATATTTATAAATAAAGTTTATAAGAAATCACTTCAAACAAGAGTGAATTATGTGGAACATCTGTTTGTTTTTTTTTAAGATGGGTTATTATATATTTTATTAATTTAAAATTTTTAAATGGAATAGATTTTAATTTATTTTTAAGGCTTAGTGAAATACTATCGTGCGATAATACATGACTGTATTGTGGTGCTTAATGTAGATAGATTTTTGTAGATTTTTATATTGTGCTTCCCAAAGCTTGTTTAAACGTTATTTCATTTTACGGGTAATCCGAAAGATCTCAGTAGAATCGTAGTTACTGACAAAATTCACTTTAATATTATAAAGAAAAAAAAAACTAAAATTCAATTTTAGCTTGCCTTAACTATTTTCTTTAGTTTCCATGTTTATTCAACATAAATAAAGTAACCGATTGGTTAACATTAGGTGTTTGTTATTATGAAAAACATAAGCCGGCCGGTTAAAGCGGCTAACATGGAAACGCTTGGATTAAAGCCAACGACGCTTGGACGTTTGATTATTCGTTTATTTTTAATTCAATATAAGAATTTCGCTAACCTGAGTTACAATCACCCAATGAGCTTGTTTTAACGTACAATAAACTAAAAATAAAAAAATAATCATATTTTTTAAATATAAAATAGTAATAATGAAATCTGCCACATCTCATCCGCCCGTGATCATGGTTGCTGTAAAGTTACTGAAACGTCGGGATTATGTAGTTTAAAGTAAAAAAAAAACTCGCTGATTAATTCCGAAACATTTAAGTTTTTTTTTAAATAGTAATACTTTTTGTTTTTAATTGAGGTAAATTATAAAAAAGTTTGCATTTTAATCGACAACTGTGTGCTTAATCCCTCTCTACGTAAGCATATTTTTTTATAATTATCTGTTTATTATAGTATGTTAATAATTTTTGAGAAACAGGTACAGATTCGTATGTTATGTTACGATGCAAACTCAGTATAATCAATTACGAAAGTGCTGCCACACCGTAATAACTCTTACTATGTGCGTACATATTTGAATATAAAACAAATTTGACTGAGTTGCTTTTATGAAGTTTATATCATTTAGATATGGATTTACTGCGTGTGGTGTACAGTTCAGTGTATTGCTTTATTTCTTTACAACATGATCATGAGATATATATACCTAATTATTTATACTAAACTCTTGCAAGCAAAAACAACCAAGTCTCGTTATACCGAAAATACACAAAAAACTATATGAAATAAGACAGCGTATAGCTTTATACTCTTCGTCAACAACTGACCGTTTAAAAACTTCGAAGATATCATACATGGGTTGATCATAAATTGCTTGTTAATGTTTTTTTTTAAACTGCCAAGGTTATTAAGGAAGTAATTAAATTAAAAATAAAAATATAAGAAGATAGCGATACATAGATAATTGTAAATATCATAACTGACGCAATGTCCTCATTTCGAAAGACCATGAGAGATCGTAGGAAGATAATTAATAAATAGCTAAAATCTAGAAAAAAAAGCAATAAAACCGCAATAGTCTTTGAGACAACTGCCAAGACATTTCGATGATTAAAATTAACAACTTTGAGCTGTGAAAATAAAAAAAAATGTGTTTTTAAAACTAGCTGCCAAACTATTATGGAACAGGTGCACTTATGCTCTATAAACATGGATTTTATGTAACATCCTGAAGGTATTAATAAAAATGTGTATACTCTGTGACATATTTAACTAAAAAATAAAAAAAAGTCTTAGTAGTTTTAAAATAATGATAGTAAGTTATTATTAATTGTGAAAAATATACCCGGGTTCACTAATTATGGACTGAGTATATATAGCCAGAATTTTCAATTTATTATATTCCTAACTACCATCGATTAAGTTAAATTTAAGCACATGGTAACCAAATGTTTTTGAAGATCTCTATGGGGAATATTATATTCATATTCACCATTTTATATTTATTCAACAAAATAGTGTAATTATCAAAATGTTTACGTCTTATCTGATGCCAAGAAAAAAACTGGCGAACTGTCAAAAATAATAAACCTTTTTTTATGAAATATAAGATTGATAGCCATCTTAATAGTTGATTTTAATCAGTATTTAAATATTGTACATTTTTCTAATAGAAGTATCTGTGGGGTTACGTCAATTCAATGAGTCAAGTATTTAAATTGTAAAAGACGAGCGTGATATATCTTTCATCTGTATCATTAAAACTTCGAAAGAGTTTATATCAGTAAAGTAAATACTGAACTTATTCTAAATTTACCTAAAGTAATGACGCACATTCCGAAATATAGCACACACAGGAAAATAACTGTTAAATTTTATTGCTAAAGTCGTTCGCCAGAGTATGTCATGTAACCTTCATGGGATATAAAATTACTCATATTCATAATTTAATTTCCCCTCATCTTTCACACTATTTTTAATGTGAAGTCCGTGTTCCAGTTTCTAAATATAAAAAGGAAACCGCCACGTCTGGCTACACGACTCTTGTAGAGTTGTTATATAAATTTGTTTCATTTATAATACATAACTAATATTTAATAATAATACAACAATAGTATGAGAAAGGGATATAGTCTCCCCAGTTGACAAGAAAGCGATGAAATTACTATGCTTTTTCTAAATAATAATTAAGGAATTGGTAATAAAAAGTTTTGATTACTTCAAAAACATAAAAATGAGTATATGAGCCCAGAAATATGTAATTGTTTAAGTATAATTACTTGATATCTTTAAAAGTTATAAATCTACGTAGGACATAAGCAATGGTTTCGGACGCGTGTCTGCTGCACAACACTACTGCACCAAAATAGCTGTATTGCACAACATATTCGCACTGCATCTAGGTGCATTGAACTGCTGATCTAATCCAACTGCAGCCGGGCTAACGATCAGTTCAACTGCTTTAATTACCGGTGAAAGACAAGAGTCTAGTTTTGGTATTTAATTCAAAAGTCGATCATTTGTTAAGGATTAGTAATTGTGCCATGAGTGCACTTAACGTTGAGGGTATGAGTGCTTGTACGGCTTTTACTGAATCATAACCATTTTGTTATCTTAACTAGACCCAATTTGTTACAGTTCTTCGCAAAGCGTTCGATGGCTTCGACCACAACCGCTCGGGCAGTATCCCATGTGACTTCGTCGCTGACATCCTTCGAATGATGGGGCAGCCCTTCAACAAGAAGATCCTTGAGGAACTCATCGAAGAAGTAGACGCTGACAGTAAGTCTATGTTCAAGATTTTTCAACTTTATATATGACATATTTATATAAGTTTTATATAAAATACTTCACTAAGCTCGGGTGCAGTACTTAATATTTAGTAAATCCTATTTTATTTCATAGAGTCTGGTCGTCTTGAATTCCCTGAATTCGTAACACTGGCCGCCAAATTCATCGTAGAAGAAGACGCTGAAGCTATGCAAAAGGAACTCAGGGAAGCATTCAGATTATACGACAAAGAAGGTCTGTAATGTTTAAAATATATATTTTTAACTTGAATACTATTTAGCAGCTTAAATTTAAATAGGCAGCGAAAGTATATGAAGCTTAATTAATTACTTACAGATTTTCTTTTTAATTTTTAGCTCGTAACAGCAGCAAGTGATATCTAATTTAGAATACATCATCTTATATTTATAAACTGTTTCTTACACCAGGCAATGGTTACATTCCCACATCGAGCCTGCGTGAGATCCTGCGAGAGCTGGACGAGCAGCTCACAGACGACGAGCTAGACGGTCTCATTCAAGAGATCGACACCGACGGCAGCGGCACCGTGGACTTCGATGGTAACATTACAGCTACTTTTATAAGATGTGACATTAGAATCTTTTCAGTATTCCAAAAATTTTGCATCAATTTAATACACACACAAACCATTTGATAAAACGCTTCTATAGATTTAATGAATTACAGAAGCTTTTAAAAATTTTGTCTTTATTTCTTTTGACATGTACATGTTATATGTATTTATATTTGTTACAGAGTTCATGGAGATGATGACTGGGGAATAAATATATTTATTACAATGCTTTTTATATTTTAATATAAGGATATATTTATGTATCACATACTCGTTCAAACTCTCTTGAAATGGATATATAAAATAAAATATTCACATGATTTGTTTATAAAGTCTAAAGTGCTGTTCTTTGTACAAATAATATTTGGTTCACATTTACCGAATGTGTGTGACTGTATAATGTTAATGTTACTTCTACTTTATTAATAAAACTTTTACCATACTAAATTATGTTTAATTAAGCACAAATAACTAAACAGACAAAGTTGAATAATACTGAAATACAAAGACAATGATAATAAATTCGCTGTTTTTAAATCGGACGCCAAATTGTCCTAGATTATTTTGATGGCATGAAATACCAGAGTTTGGATCACAGCCAAACCCAAGTAATGGGTCTATCGAATGTTATCTTGCTATTAATATAAATGTAACATCTCTACAGCATTTTTACGTTATAGAAATAAATTAAAAAACTGAATTAGTATAATTCATTTATTATTAGGTTTATCTTTGATCGTTGTATGTTTCTTTTCCGCCACAGCGACGTGTCACAATTACTTCAAGCTGTTGTTATGTCGGGTACAATAAATATACGTTTATTAAACGACTAAGTACGTGGTATGCAATAGTTATTAAAGATAACAAAGTGTATTTATATTTCGTGCATCAAAATCTTTCACACAGATAACCATAATATTCTAGCATAAAATGTAAAAGTGGGATTTAAATACACATAAAAAAAACTAAGAGAGCAACTGTTACACAAAAAGCACCTACGCTGAAAGAAATGCTCAAAGTAAAAAAAAAAACGATTCGTTTAATACATTAATAATATGTATCTTTAATATGGCGAAAACTGTTGTCTTATTCTATAATAGTATAATTTCAAATAACTTACTTAAAAGCCTACATAAAACGTAGACTCCTATAAAATAATGAGATATTAAGATAACGGGAATGCAAATAAAAAATTCATAAAAAAAAGAGTTGACATTGCTGACATCCAAAGTTTTGGTTACAAATACAAAATTAATGGGAATATTTATATAAATATTTATCACTTTCAAAAGAAAAAAAAAACAAATTACTTTATTGTGAAAATTATATAAAATTTCAGAATATTTAGATACATACAACATGGAAATTAATTTGACAACTAGTTCTGTAGTAAGCCATTCGCGTTAATCTAATTTCTTTAAATTTTTATTAAAAACATGCAAAATATTGGACCATTATGTAATCTTTTTTAATCTTTTCCGAGTACTAGTTATTTTTAGCGAAAGCTACATAGTCACATCGATTAATTATTACATTTTTACTGGTATTGTATTTTGTTTATATTTATCAAGATTTTTTATTAAAGGCCGAGATACGTCTTTATCGTTACAATACGTAATATAATGCGTAAGACGGAAAATTAAAAAATAAACATATAATGAAACCGTAACCTTAATTGCACTTTGAACTTCGAAAGTATATTAAAGTTCTAGTTAATAAAATTTGGCAAATCTCAACTGCGCCAGTTTAAGATCTTAAGACGATTTAATGGCACATTGTGTTTGTTTTGAAGACATAAAAATAGGGCAGAGCACACAACGCGGGTGATAACGAGCAAATTTATAACTCAAAGTCAAAATTAAAATTCATTGGTAACGCAAAATAACAACTAAATTAAAAGTGAAGACTTATAATAACATTACTAAATAATAATCGTACAAGTATAGTGGAATAGATTGAATAATGTAGTCATAAATTATTTTTTAATATTAGGAATATTCGCTCGTCCAAACGTATACATTTCATTTATAACGAACGAGCCATTCTCCGAGACAACAATGAATTAGACTTCGTATCAATATTTACAAGATGCGTTTAATCTCGTTAGCTTCTTGGCTTCAGATAGATCTAATATTTTGTAAACAACTATCTACATATGAGATCTTTATTTGAACTACGTTATCAAACGTCTTCTGAAGTCACATTCAAAGCCTATTATCACATTTTGTTCAAGTGTTTTGAATACAAAGTTTTATATAAAAAATCCTCTACCACGTTCGGAGGTACTTTTTATTATCCATAATTTGACCAGCACGGTCTAAAATATAATATTGTAAGTTCGTGTTTAAAAAATACACTGCTGTTAAAACAGTGAATTTGTATTAATTTTGCAACCAGACATAATTAATAAATCACTATAAACAAAAAGCAATAAACGTCAATGCCGGTCGTCTTGCGAGGTAAACGTATGCTATAAGTGGATTATACAATGTAATATACAATAGCTCGTTTAATTAACTACAAGTAGCTTTATGAATACTGTTCATGTAAATAGATCTTTATTCTTAAAATCTTCATTCCTTTTAGGAGCAATCCATGTTATATCCAATTTCAACTCATCCCGTTACATACTGGAAAGGGAATAACATATATATTTACATATTTATCAAATTGGTATGGTTTTTGTATTGGTATTAAAATTGGTATTTGCATGTCACCAAAATAATATATTTACCTCACACTTCTAGACATGAAGGGTTGACTAGTAATTGTGTTACCGCATATAGATTAATGTAGAATTGGGGGTGGAGGCCGGGAGCGACTATTATTTCGCTTCGGTAAGAGACCCACGTCCAAGAAATTCTGATCTTTGGGTTTCGTGGAACGACCGAAGCCTTTGCGGCTTCGATTGAGCCAAGGAGGTGGGGGACCCTCACACCATGCAGCGCGAAGCCAATTTTGAGGTTCCGCTCCTACACGTGAACATTCTCTAGCATAAGCTCTATATGCAGCACAATGACACCGAACACCCGTACAACTACACGCATCTAAGAGACACGCTTCCTTATAATTGTGGGGATTTACTTTGGCACTGCAAGCTGAGAACGCATCATGGCGATCAAATGCTCGACATAGACGTCTGACTTTAGTTAGTTTCGACTGCCGACATCTCGAAATTCCATAAGGTCTTTCTTGTCGTCTTGTACAAGCTCGGTGACCTCCCACGCGCCAAGACGATCCAAACTTCCAAGTATCATTTAATAGTCTGCCATCACGAGTTCTCATGTCATCCCTGGCTACTGAATTAAAATTACCACATAGACCACAAAGCTTGCCTTTGTACGAACTTGAAACAGTAACTTCCAAAAATCCATCACCATCCCACAACATTTGCACTCCAATATCGGATTTTAGTAATACCGATCCGTTACTGCGATCTATCTCAGCTATTCCTTCTACTATATGTGGAAGACTTATTCTCTTACCATTCACTTTGATACGCATCTTTTTACCCATATTAATTTTTGTTGACCCTATGCGAAGGGTGGCAGTACGTGTCCACGAGGAATGTGATGTATTTCTTGAATCATTCGATATTCTGATTGAAAATGTATGATTTTTGCAATCGGATACCAATTGATATTTGCAAGATCCTTGAAAACTATAAAATTTTCCATCGAATGTTTTATAGTGTGGATCTCCAAATACAGTGCATATTCCGTCTATATCGACGCATTTTGAACAGCACTGTCCCGGCAACTGACGAAGGATCTGATCCGGCGAGCAGCTTAGTACTGGGCACCGCTCCATGGCGCAGCGTGGTTCTCCTCCATGACACTCGCAGGATTTACAAGCATCTAACTGCCAGGTTTCTCCGTCCTGAAATTTATTAATAAAAACTATTAATCTTCAGAGTTAAATTCTTTTGTCTGAATCAAAGCGGCAATGTATGTGCAAGACTAAATACATAATTTCTTATTTATACCTGATATTTTTTTCCACCGATGACACATGCTTCTTTCGCTTCTTCAATTTGTGGACATTCGGGACAGCATTTCCCGGGGGCCGGTGGTAAAGCACGGGCTCCGCATGTAAGCACTGGGCATGTGTGACGCGAGCACACTGCCGTACCATTCATGCACATACAGTCTGTGCAAGGATCCACTCGAAATGGGATCGAATTAAGGTGATATTCCTTACCAATTATACACGGTTTTTGAGAAAATCCCGAAACTGTAAAGGGTATGACAAAATATTTAAATAAATTATCAAATGATTTATATTTGTGATTAAATATCTATTTTATTAATATTTTCATTATTTATTTAAATAACCACCAAAACTTACTTGGAAGTATTTTATCAGCTGTTGGATGAGAACATCGGGGACAGCATTCCCCAATTGGAGTATACTGCTGCGAAGTAACACACGGAAGCACTGGACAAGCTTTCTTTGTACAGGATAAGGCACCCCGCATACATCGACACGATAAACAAGGCTCTTCTGGTATCCGAACATCTCGGCCTTCCCAAACTCTTTGGCCATTTATGATACATTCTGAAAATATAAGAAATATAAATTATTTACGTATATAGTAATGAAATTGTAGTAACATTATATGTGAATGTTTAATAATGTCTGTTGATACAGAAACGAGACAAACTCTTCCTTATTTAGAAACGACAAAACGCAAGTTCCATAAATTAATGCAACCGAGCGATGAATCAATCAAATCGTAATGAATGAGTTGAAGTCACAACCGCACACGAAGTGCACCACAACATGACCGTCGATCAGGCTCCTTATCTCCTCAATGACTACTTTATTACTTAGACCATATACGTCTGTTCAACAATCCTATGATAATATCGATGAGAGTAGGTAACATTTTTATTTACCTTTATAATACACAAGTTTTATTATATCATTAATAAACACTTTTCGTTTTTATAGAAGAATATGATCCTTACTGTAGTTCCTTGGTTAAAAGTGTGTAGTCATACACTTAATGCTTACGGACAACATCACTAAATAATAAGATGGATGCAATGCAGCACTCAAACTCCAAACAAAAACGACAAGCTGCATCTGACTGACAAACTGACGATTCTTTTGTAGACGCGTCCAACTTTCAATACATAAAGCATGAAGTCTATACTTAAAATGTATGCATTAATTTATCTCACGTATCGCTTGTTAATGGTAAAGCCGAAATCATGAATGAAACAAAATATATTTTTTTGTGTCATGAATATACGAGTGCATTTTGAAATACGCAATAAGTTAATTGAACACAACGTGCAATCCATAAACGAAGTGACAATTGGTTTGTTACCTGGTGTTGGGGAGATATTTATTGTAAAATATAATACAATGTCTGTACTGATGGCGTTGTTTGCTATACTTATGTAACCTCCATGAAATATGCATTACACGTACCCAGCGTATATCACAAGCTAATTATTTTAATTTCTCCAGCCGTCGCAGACATGGCCAATAATAACGATAGCACTTGAAACGTTGGAAGAATTTAGATGAGTAAGCTTTTGTTTATGTTGAAATGGAATTGTGAGCTTTTGAATTTTCAACAATGACATAGAAAAAATACCTGTAGGTATCCTTTATCTTATTCTGCTCAGAATTTTGATGTGTTTGTTAGTATATTGGTATTTAGAAATTGCTAAAACAATAGAATTTTAAATATACTATCATGCAATATCGTATCAAATAATAAGAACAAAGAGAACCGACTAACATTTATTCAATAAAAAATGTAAAGCGTCATGAACTAGGAACACTTTACAATAAACAAAAAGCAATGAAAATATTACTTATATTATTAATTGCTCCGTATATTATTTATTAATATAATAAAATAAAAAAGTATTGTAAAACTTTAAAATAAATTGCATCTCTTAAACACATACAAATTTTGTGTACATATGTGGATGACATTAAATAAGGCTAGAAATCCATTTGTGTTTATAATGCATTTTCGCTCGGTCCCAAAACAAAAAAGGGGACTCTGATAAGGCCGTAATCGTGAACGAATGAGACATAAAAGAAGCAAAAAGCTTAATGCACCGTTGGGACCGTAAAACAAACATGGACTGGGCACACCTCGGTTCCCGCCAGCCAGCCAGACGTCGGTCGCTTTGAGCCACACAAAAACCAACCGACTCAACCTTTTAAGTAGGTTGTTAACTTTTTGATTTATGGTCAATAATAGAGACGCAAACGCCGTGGGAGACTTTCCGACCATTACAAATATATATAATTTTTACGAACCCCCGTGAACATAATGAGATGTTATTTTGTTGGGACATAGGTAGGAAATCATTCCTTTTGTCTTACGTGTTTAGTATGAAGATACATCTCCCAATCGGCGCGATGAGCGAATTCTGTTGGGTGGTCCTTACAATAACTGTGTTTGTGGTCGGAGATTCAAATATTTGGCTTATTTAGTTACAAAAGAAATAAAGCACTCTCTATACATATATAATGGTTAGGTATATTATATGCTAATGTATGCCTTAATTCTTTACTAAAAGTAGACATATATAAATGGGCTAGTTTTGGGAACTCGACGTCGTCATTCGTATTTTACGTGATCATCATAATTTGATCTGTAATATTGCGATACAAAATTATATTAACTACCTTAAAGAATTACTGTAAAACAAACTTTAGAGAACTGAATTTTTAAATTTAATTAGGACTGCATTACATAGTCGATGACGGTTACATGCGAATTTGTAAAAGACATCGTTTTTTCTCAAGGGCACTAAGATAATGAACTACAGTAGTTCTTACAATACTATAAAACACCACATGAATATTAACACATCGTCAGAGAAACATGGTGGACATAAATATCATCAGAAGCAACAATTGATTCTAAACACATATCGTATCAAATACAAATATGTACAAAGTCTTTTTGCTGTTATAAATAGTTCATTTTGGTGGCCGATAATAGTCATGCCAGCAATATGTATGGTTGAGCCGCTTGTTTTATTATGGTCGACTTTACCATTGTCTGAGAGTACGTTACGCTACTGCGCAATGTTTTGTGTTATGCTATTGTCAACGGCGTGTGGGCGAATCGCGGCCACCTCGGAACAAAGCTTTATCTTAAGGCTTACGAATATATAACGTAATGCATCAAGAAATAAATCAAGATGATGTAAAATATAAACAACAAAAAACCTCGCCATAACGCACGTGAACCTTTAATTAAATACCGTAGCTTCATACTGGCGCTCAGTGTTTTGTTACATACAAAAAGGTCATGAAATTATTTAATAATTCAACAGCCCAAAGTCCAAGAAACCCTTAGATATTCTGTACCATTGGTTAATGAATAAAATATACAGGCAATAAAATGATAGTTTGGAATGTGTCGGCTATTTTCAAAAAGCAATTTTGTGCCGTCATCTCAAAAATTATTATTATTTGATTTTGAATTAATAAACTTGTTAGTTTGGAAGCGGACGTAAATTGCTTGGCTTTTTGGTTTTATTAAGTTTGCCTGTCGGCTTGTGTTTGTTTTTGAATGGGATTATAGGGTTTTTTTTTTGCGGCGTGTCCGTCTGGGTGGGCGCTCTCCGAGACAAGGCTGCGCCAGCTCAGGAGCAATTATATACGTTATTCGTTGAATATATCCTCAATCACAGTGAAAAAACGCAGCGTGAAATAGGGAGAGCATTCTTTTAAGTTACTTTATTTGTATTTATTATTATTTCAGACATTTTATTGCTTCATGTTTCAATAGCTGCCAACGAAATACAATCAAAGTGCCAGTATTACGTGTTTTTTGTTGCAAAATATATATACATATGAAAAACTATTATTAATTATTATGCTAATAAGCCACACAAGCATTTCTTTAATTGATGTCCTGAGTTAGCAGATTTAGCAGAAATACTTTTAATGTTGTTGTTGACTAGAAATAGTTTTTTTTTTAACTACAAAATACTCTTTAAAATAAGGTATTTTTTTTATTTTTTACAATCAGAATTTAATATATGTACCTTCACAAACTGGGCAGTTGTAATGTGTATGCCTCTGATGCTTCGGATTATCGCAGGGCGCGTAGCACTCTGGTCTTGAAATGGTGACCACGCCTGCTTCGCAACGAAGCAATTTTCCGTCTTCGTTCCACTCAGTATGCGAAGCGTGCTCTGTCCCGTTGTACCAACAACCCTTACATCTTGCGCAACAACCTTCACGAGGCATGATGACAGCACAGTCTTCCATCAACCCGCACTTTTCTGCACCCTTAAAGCAGTCCACAAACCCGTTCTGTGAAAGATCATGAAAAACTGTTATGATTCACCCAGCTTTGTCTTATCTAAAACACAGTTCCGTCACAAAAGTGTACTATAGACATGTACGTGTTTACTTCGTACATTTTTATCGTCCTTATTAGTTTGTAAATATTGTGAACACACTTAATAAGAGACTATATGACAGGAGTAATCGTTTCATCATCACCAGCCATGGACTTACATTGCTGATTGGTCTACAAGTAATAAATGATTACTTATTAGTAAAAGAAAATGGAATGCATGCGAACAAAATTATTCAATAGTTAATATTTAATACGACCCGGAAATATTTTCGATGATTTTTTTTCCTTCTTTACTTTTGTAACAGAGCGATTCGCTAATGTATAAAATAATGATTTAAAGGCTGTTATATTTTTATTAGGATAAAACATTTTTGAGTACATTTTTGAGTACCTACCTACAAGATCATTGTCTTGATAATAGTACTTTTCTGTCTATCAATTTCTTGTAATTAACTTTAAT
>DVQP01002161.1:0-13202 GCA_018231745.1 Danaus eresimus
TAATTCCATCCAAATAACCAACAGGTAGGAATAAAATACCTGAGAGATGAGATGGGCGAATATGAAAACATACGAAAAACACTTATATCAAAGTAATAAATATATTACAACTTTTTAGTTGAAAATATACATCATATACTATTAATTTAATTTTTACTAATTATACATATTTTCAGCTTAAAACATAAACAATTGTTTAGTTAATTTCACATCTAATCACAAATTGTTTAGTGACACTATACCACGCGCTTAAATAACTTCTGTGACTTTGTAACTTTAATATGTAATGAAAGTTCCAAAGTCGGATGGCATTGACAGTAAATGAATTTGTTTAAAAGTCGGAAGAGTGAGAAGAAATTTTAAGAGATAAGTTTTGTTTAGACCGAAGAGAACGGTTGAGAAAATCACGAAAAAACTCAAATCGTTCTTTTCATTAATATCCAGTTTCATGTTTTTAAAGGGTTTGGAGACGACATATCTCATGCCCATTACATATACAAACTATGGCACGCTCATAAGAATTATATTCAAGAGTGTACTCTGGGTACTTATGGAAATAATATAATATACTGTTATTTACTTATTATAAAAAAGATACAGTTATGAACGTGATGAACTATGACTTTACCCTGACTACAATTGTAGTATATCGAGTTTCAGAATCAAAACTAAGTACGTAGACTTTAGAATAACTCTTTCAGAGAATAGACAAAGAAGCAGATGTTTATAATTTTTTTTATTTATAACATAAAAGTATGCACACGGAATTATGGAAGTCCGGATTAAATAGCATAGGTTCATCCGGATTAAAGCTGCTTGTCATGAAAAAACCTTTTAGGTTTTTTAAATTATTTCACTTGCTTTTAAGCAACAATTTGACACTCCTTCTTTTGAAAGAGCCTGAAAACATCAGTTCAACGAAGAAACAAATAATAAATAAAGCACCTAAGTGGCCACGATTATCCAAGCTTACCTTACGTTAAGTAGACTCAGGAAGAAATTAAACCTTACTGATAAACAGATTTTGGTTTAAATTCCTATGCAATATCCTATCTTAAGAGACTACATCCATTAGCCTTCTCAATCTTAGCCAATCCTTTATAACCATTATGTTAAAAGAACTATAGATAATAGTATTGAAATATTTCGTTGTTAAATAAATATTCCATGAACGGTCACATCTTATCTTGCTTATACAATATCTATACGCAAGGAACACAGAAAGTCGATTATTGTCTGGAGATGACTGTTATATGGTACTAGATGGAAGCCGGATTATCCGATTATAGTTATTATTACTTTCATCTTTATATTCTGTTATAAAGCGCACATTTTAATAGGGATTGCATTGAAAAGAAAAGAAAAATTCTTTATGAGAAATGTTTTACATCTTTTGAATGATTGAATCATAACAAACATCGTATTGCTATTCGTATCTATTTTAATATTTGTTTTTTCAGCGCACTATATTTTGTCAATGACATGTAATCCAAGTCATTTGACAAAACGAAAGTAAGATGAAAGCAAAACGAAACAAGTGGATAAAAGAATAAACAATTGTTCTTTATTTATAATAAGATCCAGTTTAAAATATTCGTATCCTTACACATATACGAGCTTTTCAATGAGTCATATGTAAATATTGGGTATACATAAAAATTAGTAAGCTTTATAACAAAAGTATAACTTGATAAATTATAATGGTAATTTGTGTATTTTACCATAATTTGTACTACTTTCATTCACTGTCAATATTTTTCTTAACAACTGAAATTACGTTAGCGGCTTATGATAACAGTTTGATCATGTAAGTGAGCTTGTCTATTTACTTTTACCGATCGTTAATTAAAATCAAAGGAAAAGAAACCTTGTGAGTTTATGTTTTGGTTTAAATTTATACGCACGATCGTACTTGAAAGGACTACACATCCATTAGCCTCTTAAACTTAGAAGAACCTTTATTCCCATAATTCTAAGAACATTGGCCGTTAAAACATCTTTACGCAATAAGATATTCCCATGATGGTCACGATTTATTTTCTCAAACAATATTTATGGATATAAAACGTATCTTTGGATTACTAACAAAATCTTTAAAGTGATGTTTTATTGATTAGCAAATGAAATGTTTACGATATATTATCTTATTATTTTACTGAAAAATTTCCTTTGGGATGGAACACATTCGCTTAATGAAAATATATATAAATAATCTTCAAATGCTTAACTGTAACTATTAAGACAATTTAAGTAAACTTTATTAACGCCCTCATTAGTGTATCAAAGTTTGAAAAAAAAATTGAGATTGTGTATACTTGCTTCAATACTTTCTTCATATTAATTTTTCTAGTCGTTATTGAAACTATTCATTTATTTTTTCATTACTGGGAACCCGGCATCCAATGGAACGATAACTTTCTGTTGCGGATCATATAAAAACAATAACTATCAATTAAGTATACGTGTATGCAGATAAATTTGCCCATGTTAATTTAAATTTAAGAATATGAATTTAATAAATTGAATTCTAAGGACAAGGAATGAGATTACAGCACTTCGTTGCTTGTTAAAGGATTCGATTTGCGTAATTCCAAATTGAATGGGATCGGGCCGGTAGTCTGTACAGATCTTATTTTTCACTAGATTCTCGTTAACATGAAGTAAAGTAACAAAACATATATGTACTGAATATGCTGTAATTCGTTTTTTTCAGTTTGCTTTTTTTTATTAAAATATAGCTACAGAAGTCGGTTTTGCAATCTATATAAGGCTTAAATATTCTACAAACATTAATTTAAATATATTATAATTTGTTAAATAGACGATCTTTCGTTTTTACTATCAAAATAAATATAAATTGTCGCCAATAACACATATTATGATCTTTACGAGATTCCAAATATGGTTTTAATTTTTAATGTTTAAAGATTTTTCATTTTTAAATTATAATTTGTATGTATAAGTTAATAGAAATGAATTTCATACCTGCCATCCTATTTTACCGCTAGGTATTTCATATTTTTACTACATTTTATTTCGAAATTCAATCTGATTTTATCATTATTGGTATCATTGTCTGGTCTGTATAATTTGAAATGTTCTCCAAAAAGGAAATGTTAAGTCTCTTATAACACATGCTATTAATAGACTCTGTATGTTCCATCTGCATAAATATTGTATGAAGAAGGAAAGATGTGACCCCAAGAACGGTTTTAAGACAATATATTTCAAACCCAGCGAGCGCTATAAATTCTATAGAAAGCTCTCAGCGTTATGGGAATAAAGGATCTGGTAAGTTTAAAAGGGCTAATGGATGCAGTCCTTTTAAGTGAGACACATTATCTAAAGGTTTAACTTTCTTTGAAGCTCATTTTCGTTAAACAACTAAGCTTAATATTTATAAAATACTAGAGCAGTTGACATGAAAGTAAGGATAACATTTTAAATAAATATATAATATTAGAGATTAGAAAAAATATCAAGGCCTTTCAAATATTTAATTCAAATAGATGGAAATGACCGTGCAATAATTAAATAATGAAATTGAAAAGATTCTATACGTATTTATTATTAAACTTGAAAATATAAAAAAATATATGCACTTTTTTTGTAATTTTAATCATTCTTTAATTAAGAAACTAAACTTACTAGAATTGATATTAAAACCATGAACCTAAGAGTTTTGATGACTTTTTTTTAAGGCTGAAATGAAATTGAAAAGCACTCAAACTAAAATATTTTTTATATTCAGCTTCTTTTTGTAGGAATTCAATTATCTTATACCCATGTTTATTGGATGGACAAGATGCCAATTTCTGGTAGAAAGCATAAGGAAGAAATATGTTAATACAAATTCTTGAAAAGCCTGTTCTATTGTAAGAACTCCTGTCAACAAGATTAAATTATGACAATTTATTATTCAGGTAAGAATTCAATCGTTTATTAAAATTATTTTTAACTCTATCAAATTATTGAATAATATCTTGAAACTTTGTGTGTTAGTAAATTACATAATTAGTCTTACGAAGTCATTGATTAGAAATTAATAATTCAATAGTAACGTTTTAAATGAAAATACAATAACAAAGTTTAGCAAAGTTATTTACTTCATTATTAATAATTTTGAATTTTAATAATTAGAAAATTAATACCGAGCTGAATTGAAACAAGAACTTGGTTAAGATTAATAATGTTAGTTGAGTATTTGATTTGAGAAAGTTTAGTGATACGTGTCAAAAATACATACATATATTGACTTATAATAATGTACTATAGATGACGGATCCGTGAAGGTACTTAAGATCTGAAATTATACTTTTCATTTGTGTACTGCATATGTTTTATATTCGTATATATCATTTATCATGAATTTTATTAAAAAGATATGACCGAAATATGATAACATGAATTTGTTTACTAATATGATAATCTGAAACAATGCACACTTTTCTGTAATATATTTCATAATTTTTTTATAGGAGTAAACATAAGTTTCCGCCATTTTGACAGCGATTGCATGAACGAGACTTATGTTAGAATCCCCAAACGGAAACCGGATTAAACATTTGGAATTATTCTATAATGTTATTTGCAATTATTATTCTATAATTTTATATTAAACCCTATAAAGTTATTAACAATTTATTCCAAAATTAATGTCAATGAATAAAGCTCATACTGTGCATTTAGGTAAGATAAACTGGGAGTTGTACTTTAAAAGTGGTTTAATCAGAGTGAAACAAACACTATATCTCTTTAACGACCACAATTTTTAAGATTGAGCCGAGCTCAAAAGAAAAATGCTCTTAACATGACGACAAAACTATGTGTCTAAACAATAAGTTACTTTATATGAAAGACAAAGCTGGTCTGAAAAATAGTTACTTATACGTAGAAAATAATTGCTAGAGATGCTATTTAAATTTAAACTACTTTATTACCAACATATTTTTTTTGTTTTAAAAACGGGACTATTTTTACCATACTATATTATGTAAGATTATTTATTTATATAACTATTTTGAAGTTATCCAAAATTTTTAGCTGAAATAGCTTAAATATTTGGATATTTATTTTTAGTACTGTCAATTTTTCGGTTTTTTAGCCCTATTGGCTTTTAAAGCGTCACCGGGAGAGGTGGGTGGACCGATTGGACCCATTAGTTTAATTTAGGCGCGAAGTACCCAACAAGGGATGCACATGCCCCAAAAGTGCCTGTAAGAGGCCGGACCTCGGTTAAGGACATCGTTAAAGAGGAGGATGGCATCGCGTTATGGGACTACAGAATCCCGGAACGACGTGTAAGAAACGGGAATTCGTCTTAGCCGGCGAAGGCGGTGTGGGTGTATATAAAGTCTTAGTGTGTTTGGAGCACATTTGTGTCTGTAGTGTCGGTCAAATGTTTATTGTCAGGATCTAAGAGGAGTTTCTGGGACGCCTTATCTTTACTGCGTATACCCATAAGCTTGAACACGGTTTACGACCAGGTTGTCGGATCTATTGTGAGTAGTTTTAAGAAAATAAAATTTTGCATGTTTTAGCTTCTTGAAATCAGTAATAAACAGCCTACTTGGAGAAGGCTTGAATTTTGAAATAAATACGCTCTACTATGGCCTATCTTTCTAACTCTTATTCGGAACCATATGGGGAACCATAGTAAATACGTTAAAAAACGCTAAGAGAAACAACATCTTTCCGATGGGATAGCGTGTCAAACCTATCGGTAAGATCGGTATCGTCAACCATTCGAGTTGCACGATGTTGAATTATGTCAAAAGGAAGAAGTTGGCACTGGGGCGCTCCAGCCCAGAAGTGATAGCAGTACTTCATGTGAGGTCTAACCTGCGCTTTATAAAGGGTCATGCGCTGGCCTAAAGTGCAGTACCGGCTTGCTCTGCGGAGCACGCCAAGTTTTTGGGATGCCAACCTGACCTGATCTTGCAAGTGACAACGAAATTGCACATCACTCGAAATAGTGACACCCAGAATACCAATACTGGCTGTGGGCTTAAGGATAGTGCCCAGAAACGGAGCTGATATGACAAACTGTGTTTTTTTCTCTGTGAACGCGTAGACTGGTGTCTTTGTTAGATTTAATTTAATCAAATTATTTTGGCCCCAGGATGACACTTAATTGAGCAAGGACTCAATATTAGATAAAAGTCCACTCCGACAATCAGTGACGTGATCCCGAGAAAGTGTGCGTTGGCGGATATTAATTGTATCATTAGTACTGTCACCCGCATAGCAATGAATATCATTTTCTCGCAACAAGTCATTGATATGCAGAAGGAACAGAGTGGGAGACACAACGCAGCCTTGTGGGCGACCAGAATTCACGAGTATTAAATCAGAACACAAACCGTCGCCAGCGACCTTGATGCTGTTTATTCACTGGCACAATATCTTAGGAAGACCATAGGAAGGAAGCTTCGAGAGAAGCGGTTTTAGCCAAACCCGATCAAAGGCTATTGCTACGTCCATACTGACAGCTAAAGCCTCGCCCTTGCTTTCAACATCCGCCACCCATCGATGGGTCAAGTATACTAAAAGATCACCAGCCGACCGTCCGTGACGAAATACATATTGGCGGTCACTTATCAACTGATGATCTTCTAGATACCCAAGGAGCTGGCAGTTGATGATGGACCTTTTTATCTCGAAGAGCAAAGGGGTAATAGCGAAGGGTCTGTAGTTAGACGGAGCAGAGCGGTTACCTTTCTTAGGAAAGCAGGATTTTAAAAAACGCCGGCTCAATAAGAAAGCCGGAAAAGACGAGTTAGAACCAGTGCCAGCTCCGGAACACACGTCTTAAGCACAAGAGGAGGAATACCGTCGGGGCCAATCGACTTGTTAATGTCTAGAGAAAACAAGGTATTACAAAGAAAACAAGAAGAAAACAAGGTAGTCCTTAGCGTAAATTTAATCTCAGGCATAAATCCCTCGACCCGAAGGATGGTAGCGATGAGTTATCCCTGTAATCCAAAGTTGAGTAAGAGGCAAATAGAGAACCAAGGAAATCAGCTTTCTCCTTTGCCGTATGCGCCAACAAGTCTATCTTCGTGCGCGAAGATGGTATAGATGACTTGCAGAAGTTTCCTTGCACAGACTTAGCGAGGGCACAGAAAGCTCTAGTTCCCGAGGTAAGGCGGGCAAACTTATATTCAAGTCTAGTAATGTACTCAGATTTTGCACTTGCGATTGCTGTTTTGAAGGATCTGGAGCGTGAGTTGTATTTTGGTTTTGATAATATTGGCGTTTAGACTATAAGATGCAACCGCTTTAACCCAGGTTTGATACCAGGCCTGTTTACGACGTGATGTCAGTCTATAGGAGCGACCAAATCAGGGTTGTGACTTACCACCTATGGGTACCACAGAGCTAGGAATAAATAATTCCATACCATGAAGTACGACATCGACGACAGAGACGGCAGAGACACTCGGGTCATTCTCATTAAAAAATACTCCATTCTAAGGATAGGATGCAAAGAAGGACCGCATACCATCCTAGTCTGCTGACCTATAGTGCCAGAAGGGACGACTACCTGCACAACGCGGCCTAGACATGTAATCAGCACTGTACTCCAGATGAGGCAGTGGTCAGAAAAACTAATGGGGTCATCAACATACACATCATAGTCTTTTGGATGCGAGGTCACCAGCAGATCCAACAATGAAGGCTTATGGTCATTGACGTCTGGCACCCTCGAAGGTGATTTTTCCATTTGGCTAGAGCAAAATCGTGAAAAATTCTCCCTGCATGGTCAGTTGTTTTTGGCGCAAATCGTTCGTGATGTCGAGCATTAAAATCGCCAAGAATTTCGATTTCAGTAGGGGGGATCTGTTGGAGAATAAAATCTGCAGTCATTTGAACATGCTCAATAAGCTGGTCAGTCTCTGTATCCCCGCTGAGGGAAAGGGTCCATAGATGTCCTATAAAGACACCCATGGACGAGTAGGTAGTCTCCGCAGTCTACACGTGTCCAAACAATAGATAGGTCCGGACCTTCAGTAAAGTCAAGGCGACGATAGCAGATATCATCTCAGACGTACACACATACCCGGGCGTGAGGCAAAAAGTTATGTTACGTGAAAAGGCCGGGGTATCGGAGGTATGAGATGTCGGCGGGATATAATATCTGGGTTTCAGTAAGAAAAAGAAGGGCTGGGTTGGCCGCCTCGAGATATCGTTGGTATTAAAAATTTAACTCCCTAACGTTAATGAAATCAACTCTAAGTTTCCTGCGATTTTACCACGAATACATAGAGAACATAAGGAGTATCCTGAAATAGAGTGTTCAGTGAGGTATTCTCCGATGCGAATCGTTCCTTTTCGGCTTCCTTTTTTTGGCACAGGTACTACATTGGCAAGCTCCCAAGATATAGGCACTATGCGAGTCATTATATAGAGGCTGTACAATCGTGTCATGCCAAGAGACATCTTGGATGCATATGTTTATTGTCTGCATCTTGTTTTGCAGTACTCTGTTTTTTTTCCTTTCTTAGTATATATAATAATATACTAAATAAGTTTTGTACTTTACCGAGGCGTTATTCCTAAGTTGCAAACTTTTTTCATTTTGACTTTCATTATAAAAATGTTTCAAGACATGATAAGGTTAAATGAAATCATTTATTTAAGTATTAATGTTATTTTATTATTATATCATTTTATTACTAATATGTTAAATAATTTTAATATGATTAATAAATTTTTCTACTACATGCATTTTAAAAATAATCTTTTAAAAGTATTCACATGTATTCTGTGATTAAATTTAAAATCAAAAGTGTTCAGAAAATCACGCATAAAATACAGCTGTAATAAAATATATGTAAAACGCAATAATGCACCTATTATAACTTTGATACATTATGTCAAATTAATTTAGTTTTCCAATTACCTCCCGGGACTTTGTCGGGGCTGACAAGACAATGCAATAGCATGTGTTCTGTCACTTCCATTTGAAATTCTGTTTAATGACAAAGCCATCGAATGGTAATTAAATATTCTAGACTAAGACTCCAGATAAATAGCTCGAGCATATTGGTTCCATAATACTGTTTGATTTCATTTAATATTCTGATAGTCTCTCAAAGCATCCTTCTGGTTTGGACGTCTGTTGCAAATAGAGACCTGCGTTGAACGTGTCACACAAAGTGTATTGTTAATACACACAACATAAATTGCTAGTAACTTTGGACAGATATTTGATTAGCTAACAGTAAACAAATAGCAAATCAATTGAGATTAAGTATTTTGCTATAAAAATACCAATAACTTTCATGACTTTGTTTTGAAAACTTTATAACTAATTTAAAACTTAACTATTTCCTTATAAAACGAAGAAAATTCAAATTCAATTCACAAGTCGCTATTATTAAATCCAAATATTTAATATCACTTTGGAACTTTACAACGAAATAAAAGATATTTAATTTGAAGTCAGTCCGACCTTAAGTCAATAGTCAGAGTGCAGTATTTCTTCTATCGTAAGGAATCAAGTATAAATAAAATCTATTACTCAGCAAAAGGGTGCCTGTCATAAACACTGCCTCACTTTAAGCAATTGCAGTGCCTTATAGAAAACAAATTTCTCACTGCAATGACATTACAACAATTTATAAATAACGAAATATTTAACGAAAATAATATTTTTACTTTATAATATTCTTAATTAAGTATTTTATTAAAAAGTCATATAATTTTATGATAAAGATTTTTTTTTAAAGAACCCGTTTTAAGACACTAAACATGTACATATTTTACTACTTTTTTATTTTTTTTCCTTTCCATTAAATCAGGAAGCAAAATTTTCAATCGTTACACTCGAAACTTAATAGCCGTGTTTAATTATTTGTATCTGAATTAAATAATGAGAAGTAAAATCGCAAGTAAGAATAGAAATTACAGAAGTAAATAGAAAAAATAAAAGGGCCATACCCTAGAAAAATAAGTTACGTATTTAAAATAAAAAAAACAAAGTTGAATATTAATCCTAAAATACATTCAATCACGACACGATTAAGAAACAAGTATTTTTTTAACCTTAATAAAAAGGTTCTGCACGATTTTTGTATTTATGGAAATAAAATGCCTTGGGTTTCGTTTCGTTGTCCACCGGATATCAGATTTTAACACATGATGTTCTTATTATTCAGAAATTTGAGTTAAAAGACAAGAAGAAAATAGAATTATTATCGCTTATACAATTAACAGCAGCATAAAATAAAATACAAAAACCCATTTATTGAGGTTAATATGGTACATAAAAACGGGGTTGAATATATCGTTACTATAAATATTGTAAAGAAACATAATATCTATAAACTTTGGAGGTTTCATGTTCTAAAAAAATGATGTCGCCTCTATGAATCGATCTTAGATACAGTTTCATTTCATAATAATTAAGGTTGCAAAATTTTGTTAGGAGATAAAGAAAACTGAAATATCTATTACTTTTCGTGTTGTATTGTCTATTGCGTTGTTTTAGAAAAGCTGAAAAAAAATATGATTTATGCGTTTTGAATTTTTAGAACCACTCTTTAATAAATGGCATTAAAAATATATATATGTAGTTCAATACATAGTTGTTATTATTATACAGTATGATAAATATATTATATGTACATTGTCTCTCACTTCACTTTAAATCACAAAAATATCGATCGATCAATCTGACAAAATTTTCTATTATCGAGGAAAACTTTAGAATTCCCCTTTCAAAAAAAAATAAATAAAACGTAATCTTTTTTTATGGAAACAATGCCTTTGTCGAAATAAAAACTAGTGAATGGACTTGCACTTTCATTGTAAAGTGGAACCTATTCGATATTGATGTGCCTTGAAATTGTTCGACATAGAGTGTTTTATTTCAGCCATTAATAAAATTTTAAAACTTTTTCTCAATATTAAAAAATGATGGAATCATTCTGATATGGAATTCTGAAGAGCAATTGAAGATCTATAGCAATGAAACAGAAAACTCCAAAATAAAATAATAAAGAAAAAATTATAAAAAAAAAGTATTCAAAGCTGAAGTTGAAGCTGAACTACATGATTTACTATGGTCGTGTTATTATTTTAGCTAAATACCTTAATTCCTTTTTTTTTTAAGATCATAAATTTTAATTTTTTATAACAATTACACGTCAATTAAAAATATTCTATGTGCCGTGGATCTTAAAAATTTAATGATTTAAAACAATCTATGACTACATCTCGTCTGCCCGTGATCACGGTTGCTGTAAAGTAACCGAAACATCAGGATTATATAGTTTTAAAGTAATAATAAATCTCGTAGTAAATCCGAAATTATATTAGTTTTATATAAATGACTCGCAAAAATCTTAAATCTCATTATGTGAACCAGTACGGACCATCTAGTCTGCCCGTGATCTCGGTTGCTGTAAAGTAACCGAAACGTCGGGACTATGTAATTTTAAAGTAATAAAAAATCGCGTGGCAAATCTGAAAATATATTAGTTTTATAATGAGATCTAAGATTTTCGCGAGTCATTTAAATCACGGTTGCTGTAAAGTAACCGAAACGTCGGGATTATGTAGTTTTAAAGTAATAAAAAATAGCGTAGTAAACCCAAAAATATATTAGTTTTAATCTATGACTACTTTCTTTTAATGAAAAAATTCTTAAATGTTAAAATAAAAATATTTATCTTAATTATAATTGGTTAACTAAAACTAAAATTTAAGTATAATCCATACCCTGGTTAGTTATATTTGTTTGCAAATACCCAACCAATCGATACTACAATACAACGATTTATAAAAGATATAAGACATAAAAAGTTTAAACCAATGTAAGGTATAATAAGCCTATCTAATTCAAGGTATAAAACCGTAAAATCCATATAACTTTCGAACCATAACATATTTAGTTCAGGTTATTTTTTAAAATAATTACACGGTATCTACAGTGTTTTTTGAGTTTCTATTATGTTGAAATCGAAAAAACCAAGAACATTTCTTTACTACTTTTAACCTTTAAAAAATTAAAATTGTCATCTCTTTGAAGATTAAAAACGACTATACAAACATATAGAGTTCTTGACTTAACCACAATCTTGTTAGCGGTAATGGAACTAACAAGTAAATTTTGTACAAAGCTACTGTATTAAAGGCGGGATTACCACGCTCAAACTTGTTTTTTATGTTAAGCTTGTTCTACTTACCAGTGTCTCATGACCTATATAACACATTACCTATATAATTTCATATTTAAATCGATTAGTATGAATATTAAACTTCAGGAGCATCTGGGACAGTGTTAGCACAAACAAATATTAAGCGGTCTCAACTCTCCGCTGTTTATAATAAAGTCTAATATTGTGTGCTGTTGAGACTTCTTCGCATCAGCTTTTTCCTAACTAATACCCTCGTAATTTGAACGAACTATTAAAGTTAATATTCAACACATTAGCAGCTTTTGTTTCTTGAAAGTTATATTAAATCGTTTCAAAAGGTTAGATTTTATGTTTATAAAGTGTCATACTATAGATACTTTAACTATCAGGTTAGGTATCCCCAAGGTTTTAAGAGGTTTTGTAACTATTATTCTTTTTCAGTATTAGAAGTTCATCTGCAATTATTGTTAAAGTAGTCACCGCCTCCCCTGGGCATCTGTGAAACGTTTTGAAGACCGTTTTAAAGACCGCATCTTGTAACTGTCGGGAAAACCTCGCGCTAAAAATTATTCCATTTATTCTACTTATATACTAAAGTCGTATGCAAGTATAGTCGTCCAATGGAATGCATTCAAGCGTGTGTAAACATTCAACCCTACAGCTAAAAGTTTATCATAGAGATTTTCTTGAGCTGTTACTAATTTGATATTGGTATATCAGTATATAGAATGGAATTTGATTGTTACATAAAAGGCTATATATAATTCGGACACGCTCACAGTTTTTTAATTGTCGGTGAAAGTAATATTTACTTGGCATGTTAGAATTTTTCCTTATTTAATAACAACAGAAATTACAGCTACCTTTCCTGATGTGGTTACAGATTTCCTTATTCTACTTACTACAAAACTGTTTGTTAAAAACAACTCGTTACTAATATATTACAAGTACAACAGTTTTAAAATTTTGATCATTAAACTTAAAACAAACATGATAACGAGCAAAATAAAAAGATGAGTAGCAGAAAAGCTTGAAAAATGACGAACCTGCAAATGC
>DVQP01002162.1:0-13202 GCA_018231745.1 Danaus eresimus
TAGTAAATCCGAAAATATATTAGTTTTATTTAAATGACTCGCGAAAATCTTGGATTTCATTATACTCAGTTGCTTTTAAGAGTAAGTTTGAAAGAATAGATATAATAATAAAAAATATACGTATAACTTAGCTCTTTATATAATATGTATTTAATGACATAAATTATGTTAATAATACTCACATTTCAAAGCCATTACACCGTGATACATATTTGCAGTCAACAGGTGCGCACTTCTATCTTTTATTTTTTGATGTATTCTTCACATTCGCATTGTTCTCGATACAAAATGGATTCTGTGTACATAAAATAGAATTAAATAAAATTACAACACTCATTTAGCATACGTATTGCTATCGAGTTTTCTATTACATAAAATAATAATAATGGCACAAGAGATAAGCTTTGAATCATAAATATATTATGAAGCATAGTAAATCTTCCATGTCTGTGTATATAAGTTTTACCGATGTTATAAAACAGTACGTTACTCAATTCTAACAACATGACAATGTATTAATCAAATAATGTAAATCACAAACAATCATTACGATTCCTTTGATGAAAGTAGATAAAAACGTCTCAGAGGCACACAAACAGTGGCATGTTGTGTAAGCATTTGTCAATAGTATGTGTATGTGTTTACCAATATATGTAATGTAAAAATATTCCCATTTAGATTACTAAGGCTAATTAAGCGACTATATTGTCTACTATTATGTTTTAAGACTTTTGGCATTGTTATTGATTGTTTAATCAAATGTTTTATAATTTTTTTTAATATGGCCTTCATCCGTGCAAAGACGTGCACAGTATATTCTGCCAGTGTTGTGTAGAAAGAAGGAGACACAAATCTACTTTATTATACTTTAATATTACATTTATAAAACGTCACAGCCAATTAATTATATACAAACTACAAATTAAATGAATGCTGAAAATTGAAATATAAAAATATATTGTTGCAAGTTAAAAAAAAATGTCCACATGTAGTTTTTTTTATTAAATTGGATATAAAATCGGCGTAAATTCGTTATTTATATAAAAAAAAAATCTTATTCTCTTGAGAAACATTTTAGAAGAAAAACACTGGGATGAATATACTTGTACAAGATCACACTTTATTAATGTATGCTTCTGCTGCACTTGCGTTATGTACAGACGGACTTGTGTTAAATGTGCATACTGTGAACACTGCAGTATGCTAAGTCACACACGACCTCTAATAGCTTTCCATTCATAATCAGTAGATTATTGAATAAGAAACAGGAAACGCTTCGTGTTTAGTCTGGCTGTGCAAAAATTAACTAATCTTACAGATTATATCCGCCACAGATTATAATAATTAGCAACCAAAATGCTTCCAATTTTATTGCGGTTATTTTAATTAATACATTTCTATTGCTATAAAAATTACATAAGTTCGGAATCTTTTCATTACTTTGTCGTAGTCAGTTAAAAAGCGTATTAATCATACAGATAATCTAAGAGTAAATAATGTAGCCAGTGGAGAATTTTATACCGTCCACCCTTGAAAATCGGTTTCTGAACTTTGATAAACCTTGTATAAAGTATGTTGTTGAACCTACACGATATTTTAAAGGTAATTCTGTTTATCGTCATTCATAAGCTCCGATATCTGATATTAGTTATCAAATTTGGTAATCTTTACAAAAGCCATACATAGACGCTATGGAAATTAAGTTTCATTCATGAAATTAAATGACATAATAATAAAGTTTGTCACATTTCCAATTAAAGAAAATTTGATAACAATTAATCATTATTTATTCATTACAAGCAAATTATTTTTCGTGGCCAATAGATTCTCAAATTTCTTTATGAGTGTTTTGGATTTATTGAAATATTAAACACATGATATTTTTTTGTATTTTCATTCTTAAAGCATTTTTAATGACCGGACGCTTACAAGGTTACATTACATAATAAAAAACTAATAGGATTTGTTTCCAGGGATTTGAACATTTGCTGGACAGCCTCGGATTGGGAGGACGAGTCTTTACGTCCCCGCACGATTTGGCGCTGCACAGAATAAATGGCAGCTTCAAACAACTACACGACACCCAGCACAGACACAAAAGATCTCTTAGTGCAGGTGCAGAAAAAATTTTTTTTTTATAATGAGATCTATGACTTTCGCGAGTATTCATTAAAATAAAACTAATATTTTAGGATGTAATACGCGTTATTTTATTACATTTAACTTTTTCTTTATTATATCCCAGTATCAAATCGATACAGACAGTGTACAATTTTTTGTGCGTCCTTTAGTAACGCAATGTCATCAGTTTAAAAAAAAAACAGTTATTACCCCTTTGCCTTTAATATTTGTAAATATTTGCTTTATTGTATTCTGTTTAAAAAAGAATAAATCTGGCAGAATATACTGAGCACGTCTCTGCACGGATGTACGCTATGTTATAAAATAATAAAAAAAAGAAGACTTATGTACGTATAACAATTTTGAATTGAAAATCGTAATTCACCAGCCATTTGTAAGAATGTCTGCCTTGACAGTAGTGAATGGGAGACGGAAATTAGAATAATAATGAAAGCCAGGTTTAATCAGACTTTTTTTTGTATCAATCCTTGAGAGAGAACGTCTGTTGAGTTGCGACGGTTGTCACGTTGCCGCTTCGTGACCTTCACGTCTCTGTCACGTTAGTTTTGATATTTGTCAAATAATTTAACGGTAGTTTCTTGCACCTTATCTGCGTGTTACTACAAATCACGTAATCGATTATGGTTGGATAGTGATGATTCTTTCATATATTTGTACTCAAACAAATTCTTTAAGAATGTCTTTAATATATGTCGTTGGATTTTAATTTATTCATGACAAAATTGTTTAAAATATTACTATTGATTATTATTTACTCTTCAAAGTGAGTCAATGAATTAGCAAATTCTATTTATCGATAACATCTCACTCTTTTGAATCGATCTTAAAAGTAACAATAAACTCTTTGGTGAAAAACTTTTTTTTAAAACACTTTTTCATAACTCTGTATTGTAACGCCAGATTTCCATCGCTGTGACCAATCTGCGATGATTACTCCATGTCCTCGATGAGGGTCGATGATCTAAACGACTCCTATCCGCTTTTATATAAAAACATAACAATATCAATAATACAGTTAGTTTGTTCGTCACCACACAGACGAATCTTCTTTCACGGTAAAGGTTTTTATTTGTATATAAAAATTGTGAGAAGTATGTGAACATGCAAACCCGAATATTTTATAACTTCCTAAACAAGTCAACAAGTTTTTTTAGAAAGCATTACAACTGATGGCTTTCTAATATGTAAGATGACACTGACATATCTGTTTTATTTATGCGTGAAACGAAACTTCATAAAATTACGTACCAATTAAAAGAAAATTATTAATATTCCGATAAAGTCGGTGCAGCAGGTAATATTATTTATAATATGGTCAAATATCGAGTTATGACTCATAATACTTTAATATTATACGTAATATAAAGATGTCCACAACATAACAATTTTAATCTTGCACGTTATAAATGGACACACTTTCTTAATGTGAACTATGATGTCCATTGAGGAACGTATTCTAAGGAACATTATATTTCTGTTCCTGCTATTATCCTATCATGGTCCTTTAAGCTCCTTGACTTTATAAGTATTGGGCAAGTGCTGTGTAATTCGTGTATGTGTCCCCTCTCCTCATCCAGTACTGGCTTGTCCGGTCCCTCTTTTAACCTCTCTAATTCTTATACGACAAGGTTATTCCAGTTAAACTACAAGTGGTAAACTTTTAAATTTCTCGTTTATTTTCAGTGACCCCGATACTGAAAAAATCATGTCTATCACCGAAAGAAATTCTCAAAGTTTACGGGATAGAAAACGAACCGGGCATCATAACTATCGAGCCAAAAACATTCCTGGAGATGTGCCCAGCGCTGGTCTACCAACTTGATCAGAAATCTTGTTACAAAACAGAAGCACCGGCTTTAAAACTAAATAGACTGTGGAGTGAGTTGAATGTTTTTTCATAAGTATAATTTAATGAAAGGATAATTTTTCCTTTTATCTTTTCAATTATTTGAAAGACGTTTTCCTTTTTGTTATTTGATCCCTATTGCTGAATAAAAGTGTTATTAAAAATTATCTTCATTTACAGCATGGATATACGCAAGTTTGAGTATCTTAGTCATAAGTGCCACTGGACTTTTGGGCGTAGCTATTGTACCGATGCTAAAATCAGCAATTTTTAGCCACGTGATACATTTCCTGGTCGCAGTCGCTGTAGGAACTCTCTGCGGTGACGCTTTGCTGCATTTAATGCCACACGCTCTCAAATCTCACGGAACTCCGAACGAACCCACGGAGGAAACAGAAGTTATCCTAAAATGCAGTGTAACCTTCCTAACAATCCTGTTATTTTATGCCGTCGAAGCAATTATGCAGACTCTTAATGGCGGTCATGCTCATTCTCACGATGCGCAGAAGGCAGAAGATATAAAAGTGGAAAGCGCAAAACAAATGGAATCTATCGAATTAGGGGCTATAATGCCTGGATCCCCGCCGCCACCAGTTGAGCGTCCCATGTCGTCAACAGCACTCATGGTCATAGTTGGTGATGGCTTACACAATCTAACCGATGGTCTGGCGATCGGAGCAGCATTCAGTGGAGATCCAGTAACTGGTTTTGCAACGGCCCTTGCAGTTTTCTGCCACGAACTTCCCCACGAATTGGGAGATTTTGCTGTACTTCTTCGCTCAGGCATGAGCATAAAGCGCGCTTTATATTACAACCTATTGTCTTCTGCTCTCAGTTTCATGGGCATGGCTGGTGGTATATGGCTAGCCGAAGACCATGAATCAGCATCACAATGGATTTACGCTGCTACAGCTGGCACATTTTTCTACATAGCACTTGCAGACCTAGTGCCAGAAATAAATGAAAACAATAAGGGGAAGAGCGTCCATTTACTTTTAGCAATTCTGGGAATATTAACAGGCGGAATCATTATGCTGATGATTGCACTTCACGAGGATTCGATTCAATATCTGTTTAGAAATACCGAAAAGTGAACATCTTTGATGTACAAAATATTGTGATAAAATATGCATTGGAGCCTAGTGCCTTCCTACGGTTGTTCAAATGTTCGTCCCAGACTGTAATATATTTATGATAGAGTCGTATTATGGCCACCCCAGATTAAAGCCTCAATAAATATAAAAGATACAATTTTACTATTCCTTTTTTTTGTAAGTAATAATGTTAAGTTTAATAATATGAAATAAAAAAAACTAAACTAATCATTATATGTCGATAGGGTGTTAATTTTTTTATGTAAATATATGATTTATATTTAAGGGCTACGTTTTATATGGTAACACTTGCGCGTGTGTGAACAAAATATTATAAATATTTTAAATTATATAATGCTATTTTACTTATCAACCCACTAATTTTATGACTTCATTTATTGTTTTGATACCTTTGTATTTATATTGTATGGGAGAAAATAGTTATTATTTTTGTTTAGGATCGTCCCTATAAAAAAAACAAGTGGTCGGTGGGCCTTACGAAAAAAAAATTAATTACATTATTCTTTCAACACGACATTTTTTTTAATATAAGCAAATTTGTTAATTTTTTTATTGTGTCATACAAAACGTCTTGTTTTGAAAGTCACTCCTCTCTGATTGGTTTATTTAAAGTGTTATTTCTAATTTCGATAAAAGTATCGAAAAAGGGCTTAATAGGATTTTAAATCACATTTGAAAATGAATAGAAATTTATTTAACCTATATGTTTATATCGTTGAAGTTGTATTCGTACACAATACTTTTATACATATATTATAGACAACTTAAAAAAAGAAAAAAAAGTAAGAATAATGATGGAACACTTCTTAGTGGAATAAACGTTACACTATTTCATTAAATAACAGTTTCTCAAAGATCATTTTAATCTTAGTTAAGTTTAAAATCTTCATTTCAATGTGTCAATATAAAGTTGGTTACATATCCCGATTTACAGAGAAATCTTCTTCAATTATTATAAAAGTATAATATTTTTAACAAGCTCTGGTTAATATGCCGATATCTAGATAAACAAATTAAATTTTACTACTCTGATTCCCAAAAAAAAATCATTAATTTGTTTTATAATATATGAATAAGTTTTACAAAAATGAAATCATTAATTATCCTATGAATAGTATAAAAATGAAGGTAAAAATTTAAGGCATATATTAATTATATCCAAAACATAACTTTTTAACTACACACTTCTATTTTCAACGTATTTAATTTTCAGATATTTAATTGATTTGACTTTATTAATTTTTTAAGTATTTGACATTATTAATTTTGAAAAGTAGCAACATCGCAATTCGCCAAATGTGAAATGTCAACGCCGCTTGGTTAAGTCAACAACTAAAATCGTCTGATTGTCAAATTTATACTACCTCTCGTTAATTCTATATCAACACACCAAAAAAAACTTCTTTTGAGTCCTTTAGTGATTACATAAGTTGTTAATTTATTCTGTGATAATAATAATAAATATATGATCAGTACAATGTTGAAAGGAATAGTAAGTTATAATATTTTATACGTCGCATCGCAGCGTACACATATTTCGCATTATTTTTCTTTATTGAAAAAATAGTTACGATTCATTTTTACAGTACCTTTTTAAATATTATGGATAAAGAAATTATATTTCTTTTATGTAAAAGTAAAAAGAGCTAATTGAAAATTTAACAAAAACCTTTTTGCACACTTGAAAATTGTTAAAAATACAGATACAAGAAAATATCCTTTGTCTATTTTGTTGACAATAAATCAAATTTAGAAAATCATTTAGTTTTTGAATAGATCAATTTTTTTCAGACCTAAAAATAAATAGTTAATTTCGTTTTTTATTTCAAAATGTATTAAATCTGATAATATACAATAATTGGTCAATTTACATATTGACCAATTATATTACTATGGGTTTTGTGTTTTCGTTGTTCAAAACTAGTGTATGTTTTCCAAAATCAATGATACAAATTTTTGTTGACATGATAATTAAATTCATTTCAAATAGATTTAACAATATTGTCATATTTCTTATAGCAGAAATAATAGTCCTAAATTATAAAAAAATTGAATTTTCTTAATTATATCTTCTAGCAAGTATGAATAAAATTAATGTTATAAAAATTTTTTCAGATAATTTTTGGTGGTGGTATCTACACAGGGGTTTATATAGCACAGAATTATCAGGTTAGCGGAACGGAGAGCCAAATGTTAAGAAAAAAAACTGACCTTTAAAAAAGGTTTATGTTATCAAGCTTAGGTTCCATTCTCACTGGACTCACAAAGGAGGCCATGTCTTCTATAATGCAATCTATGTACATCTCATTCCTTTAAACATTCCTGGTTCAAATAAAATATACAAAACTTGTGTGGCCTCTTTTGTGTTTGTCACATTTCTGGCAGAATGATTACATTTATTGTACACATTTTTCTTAAACAGGCAGCAGTTTCACTAGTCTGTCAAAAAACAACCCAGGAATGTGACAAGGCCCTGGATAAAAAGAAATGGTTGGTTTTTTTTTTCTTTATCTCACCCTTTAGTTAAAATAACACCATGTGGCCATGTATCTTTTGTAATGTTGAATAAAACAATACTTTTGTTGTAAAATTATAAGTTAAATCTCATATTTATTTTCATTATATTTTTAACAGAATTTAGTTTAACATCGGAGATGCAAAACTTTGATATTTTATTTTAACCAGGAATAATTAAAGTTATCTGTACCAATTGTATTTGTCTGGGGACTCATTCTAGAACATTTGATACTTATTAGAATTCATGTAAATAAATCATCAGTGCTTGTTTGTACCTCATACCTCATAATCTTTTGCCTTTTTTTGGTTTATTTCATTAGTTTTGTATGGTTTTACTACATTTGATATAATGCTAAAATTCATAAGTATAAATTATTAAAACTGATGCTTTCAAATAAAATGAAAACTAATTTATTTTTAGATTAATATTGAAGGATAGTTAACTTAATGGCTAGTACACATACATAATAATGATTGTACATTTTAATATGGCAATTTTTAATCAATAATATTATAATACATATTATACATATTTAAAATTTTACCTTTATCCATAGCAATGTGACATTCATGTTCAACGTCTTATGTCACCAAAAGACTTTATATTTTTCGCTTCCCTTCATAATCTTTAAATGTCTTCAATAAGATTTTCTCTTTCAGATTGATAAAGTTGAGGATCCTAAAGTTCTATATGAAAAGGCTAAAGCATTTATCTGTGCTAAAATGACAGAATTCAATGATGGAAAGAAAGGGGGAGATTGAAAAGGGCAAGATGAAAACACATGAACAGATTTGAAATATTTTATTTCCTGTAAATAACTAACATAAAATGATCTTAAATAAATAGTAGCAATAGATATAATGATTTTTCATTGAAACATTGTCCTATAACATTGAGAATCCCCCGCCTATGTGTTCAGCTTTCAATACAGGTTCTTCAAATGCTAACCAGTCACTTGAATGGGTCGGCAAAAGACCCATGCTTTGACATTTATATAGAGCTAATAGTATATTCACTATATTCCCAATGATGTACACAAACTTTTGACCAGCAGCTTGAGTGCCTTCTACCATTTTAAATGTGCCCTGAGTAGAAAACAGAGCCTTCACCGGTCTAACAATTAACATGCCAACCATCATGATTGGAAATATTGATATGGAGTTACCCGCCATGTACATTATGAACAGATTCATTGGCACCTGTTTTAATGGTCCCAGAGCGACATCCCACAATTTTTTTATTAAGAGAAGGTTAGAATCTGTATCTTTTGAAGATTCCGCATTACTGACGCTAGTAGACTGGCTATATCCAGGAGGCGAAGGTATTTCTGAGGTCTGACTTTTATTTCTAAAGAAAGAAATGAATTTATTATTGAATATATTATAGCGATGAATTAATTTATACAGTGACTACCACTCACTTTGGATTAAAGTCTAAGGCCCATTTAAATTTTTTGTTGGACTTCACTTGAGACATCGTGCTTTAAAATAATTGAGTTATTTAGTTATAACGAGACTATAATAACCAAATAAATGGAGATTAAGGCAAAACTTGATAAAATACCAATTAACAACCCACAGATTGATCAACTATCATCTGTCAATGTCAAAGTTATCCTTATTTTACATATCCTGAAAGGCAAAGGTTTCTGGTATTAGCTTTAATATGAAAAAGTTAAAATAGGTTTTGAAATAAAGAAAAAAAATGTCTTTTTGTCTTATTTATACAAGTAGTCCAAACGTAAAATTAATAATATATATTACATAGAAGTCGAGAACCATTTACGTACGAATTTTAGCAAGACATTAATATCAATTTTAAAATAAATATAAAAAAAATTGTTATTCAAAACAATATTTATAACGTTCTTTTGATTTGACTGACATATCACGCAGTTAGGTTTTTGTATATTATTCCAAAATGTGATTTTTTAGGTAAAGCTAGTAATAAAAATAATTGTTTTTAGGGACCATTTTTTTATTTATATTTCTATAACATCGAGAGGTGAAGATATATGAAATACAAATTAGTGACATATATGACCTTTGCATATTTTTTTACATTTACTTAAAATTTTCATGTACATATCTTATTACAATTTATCGTATCTCTATAATTAATAAAAGTGGACAGCTATATTACATTACTTAGTGTTTAACACGACAATAAGTTTAAACAGTCACTTTATTAATAAGTATCTGGTATATATTTGATAATTCGTCAGACGTCAGACGTCAGAGACTTGAGGTAGGCTGCTGTCGCATATTTGTATATTATCGGAGTCCTCATTTATCTTATTGTCTAACCGTTTCTCTCCATAAACGATATGTTCTTTACAAAATATAATAATCCTTCTGCAGGCTTCTAGTAATTTATCTTCTGGGACCGTTAACACGATTCGCAAGTAATTGGGATATTTAAAACACTGAAATGCCAAAAAAAAAAAACACTTAAAAAAGTGGAATAATCAATCTTAAAGAAACATATCACACAAATTCAAAGAGATTTCATTTATCATTGAAGTATATAAGTAAAATATTCGTCTTTTAACACACAGCTGTGATGCACACACCTGTCCAGGCAAACAGAAGACCGATTGCTCCGCAACTAAGTTTTCTAAAAATTGGCATTCGTTTTTAAATTCTGGAAAGAATTGCATTTTTATTTCGATCATCATATACATAGCTCCTTGCGGCATAATGGGTCGCAATCCGGGTGCCACACACAACTCTTTATACGCTAATTTAGCTTGGTTCTGAAAACATTTAATGCACTATAAATAATGAAATATTATAAGTTTTTAAGTATGAAATTCATATAGTATAAGAGTCGTATACAAAATATTATATTCTCAACGAAAAGGAATCTAGAACGTGTTTAATGTTCAGAAACAAACAAGCAATGACCGGGAACCTTCCGCTCACCTCGATAAACAACAATACGTCATCAAAGAAACTCTGCGGTGTATATTCTAGAATGCTTGGTAAAGCTCGCTGAATTAAAGTACTGGGACCGAGGATCCTGGTTGATATATTGCCCAACGCTCCACGCAACTCCTTTCCTAATATATTGTTGCGATCATGTATTATCAGCCAGCCCATTCTCCAACCCGGAACTAGGAACCGCTTCGTGAGGCCGCTGCATGTCAGCACAGGGACGTCTTCTGATATCGCTGATATGGGTGTAAATTTACGGCCAGAGAAAACGAAATGCTCGTATATTTCGTCAGCTACAATCGGTACTCGGTTTCGTGAAGCTATGTCTAAAATTTCTATTAAATGTTCCATATCATAAACTGAGCCACATGGATTTGAGGGGTTTACGACGATAATGGCGGCGGTGTCGTCGTCAATTTGGCCCTCCAAATCATCAAGGTCAACTTTCCACTGTTCGTTAGGCTGTGAAAACAAACAATGTGTTCGAAATAGCTCAAGTATGTCCATACCCAAATACTTTGAGGCAGAAACATTTTTAACAAAATTTATTGCTCAATAATCACGTAAATATAAAATACCTAAATATATCAAACAAGCAAAATCATTACAAATCACTAATAACCTGTTTCGATTCTGGAAACATGTTCGCATAAATTTTAAAGTTGATTAATAATATAATTCGGGTTAGATTTTCTTATATAATCGTCATTTTAATTTCTAAACGGAAAGTTTGATGATGTTAAATATGCATTAATAAAGTTATTGTCGTAAGGACTCGCTAACCTTGTGTATTTATTGTTTGTGTCTATTATATTTGTATGTTAATCTATGTGGAAAGCTTCAAAAGTTACGTACACGAGTTATAAATAGTACGTTTCGGTACAAGACTAGACTGTTTGTTAATTATTACAGATGTCATCTATAAAGAATAAAGTAGATAATTCACATATTAACTTTTTCGTGTCTATAACAATGAGACTCTAACTAGAATGTAGTTTAAGGCTATAGATGAAATGTACACTAAACAAACAAATAATTATTATATATAATACTAACGAGTAAATTGTAAAATTTGATTGTTATCCCAAGACCTTCCGCCAGTGTTTGATATATCATGAAACCAGGTCGAGGAACCAGAATATTCTGTCCGCTGTCAGCGATCGCAGTTATGGCCATTTCGATAGCATGAGACGCTCCACTCGTGAGTATCACATCCTCAGGGTCCACTTCGCCCTGATGGGCGCTGTACTTCGCAACGGCAGCGCGTGCTTCGTTATGACCTTTCGAAGGTCCATACCCTCGACTCGTATGTAATTCAATACTATCTCTCACAGCTTGCAAAACTTGCTCCGGTGGATTAAGGTTCCCAAAAGTCGTAGGGTCACCTGATGAACATTTTGTTGATTAGCATCCCATAATTAACCGGTAGCTTTTATCGCCCGACCGCTGGTGTTTTTGTATCTAGTTTTATTATAATTATTACACGTTTTTGTTTAACATAAGAAAAACGTTGTGATTTATTTTTAAATATGTTAACGATAATCAAGAAATTCATTTTTACAATCCTGACAACCTTGATTTTAATATTCTTATAAAGCGACATTTGTGTTTATTTTAAAACAAGGAGTATTTTTTTGTGACGACTTGCATTTTTTTTTATTACACAATATTATTTATGAAATATACATACGTTTTACTTTTTAAAAGTATTTTTTTCAATGTAACAATTATATGTCGTTTATTAAAATATATAATTAATGTACAGTTTTAGCTTGACATATGTTCTAATTAGTGTTGTGACGTCTAATGTCTTCGTAATAAAAATAGTTAGTTTGTAAAGCCTTAGTAGTGAAATATTTAGAAGAATACACAAATATGGATAACTGGTAAAAGTATTGTAAAGCTACCATCCTTTTGCTATGGTTGATTTCAGTTGACTCAAAAACAAAGGTAATTAAAAGTATTTTTTCGTAAATTCTTATGTCATAAAAATATTTCACATAAATTCATATTTATTTGCAAAGTAATAATAAAATATAAGCGGGTAAATTGTTTAATTCATAAATCTCAAAAATATACAAGTAATGACAATAAACCTATATTTTTCGTTTATGCAACGTCTGATTAATTATCCACGAGAACTCACCGATGGATAGCGCAATGAATTCCTTTTCAGGATTCGGTTCGACTTGCAAATTTTCAACGATTTTCCGTATTGGGTTTGTTGTTTTCAAAGCAAAAGTAGAAGCACGCACCTCCCACTCTTGGCAAGTTCGGATCCGACGCGACATCAGCACAAAACTTATGGAATATTGAAAGCTTCGTCAACAAATCAATTAAGAATAGAGCTCACCATTAGATACAACTCGGTTTTGTATGAATATCGGCATTTGACAAACACCAGCTTCCAAGTCGCAGAACTGGTTTGAAAATGTATATGAGATGACGACAGTGGAGCCTGTTATTTTAACATTCCACCCTTTAATACTACGACGTAATAATAAATATCAGTACGATCTCGTAGAAGAAGAAACCTCCGAGTACACTTTAGACTTTAACACCTAAAGCACTCACACGGTTTGTACCTGTATACAATTAAAAGCTTAAAAGTTGTGAATCAGAGCATAACATGTGATACGCAATAA